>CAEFZY010015655.1:0-12915 GCA_903066815.1 Brachyrhaphis roseni
GGCACAGCCAAGATACTGCGCAGAACCCTCAAGCTCCCAGGCCTCTGGTAGAGGACCCGAGCTAAGAGGAAGAAACACCACCCGCGGTGGGTGAGAAGGGAATTTTTATATATATATATATATATATATATATATATATCTTTTAAATATATATATGGGGTAAACTAAAAAAAAAAACAAAAAAAAAACTGCATGATGACATACATCAATCAAAAATATTCACACCCATCCCTAACTTAAAGACATTGCCATAATGGCAAATTCTTTGTGCAAAATTCTGACCCTACCATCTGAAATCAAGACTCATTCAACCAAGCAACAATTTCCCAGTTCAATTTTGTCCAAATTTACTGAGCCAGTGCCAAATTATACCTGCTGTGTCCTGTTCTTAGCTGAGAGGAGTGGCACCAAGTCTGATGTTCTGCTTCTGAAGTCCATTTGTTTCAACATTCAAAAATACCATCCTGCATTTTGAGTTTAATTTAATTGCTTTTTTTTAATCACTCTGAATACAACATACCCATTTTTCTCTGATATCAACAAGGTATTTTCATCCACACAACTGCAGCTAACTGGACAACTTTTCTTTTTCCATCTATTCTATAGAAACCCAAGAGATGATTGTGCGTGAAATCCCCGGCAGATCATCAGTTTCCATACAAACCAGCCTGTCTGGCATCAACAACCATGTTCAAAGTCACTTAAGTTTCCTTTCTTGATCATTCTGATTCTGGGTTGTAAGGTACAATAATTCATCTTTGATACATCTAGAGAGCTGAAGGCACTCACTGGTTGCTGTGAATTAATTGGCTGATTGTTTGTTGTTGATGTTACAAGCGTAACCAGTAAAATGACCATTGAGAGTCTATGGATCACAACATGAAGCAAATGAAACATTATTATTGACTCCCCAAAGGTTTAATTAAATTATACTTTCGACCATGAGAGATGTCAGAAAACTTTAGAAAGTAGTAACTGTGTATATCTTAACAATATCTAACCTGGTACAAACCAGCTTCTTGTTTTATGCTTTCCTTTGTACAGAGGGTCTGGACCCCTGGCTATTGAGAAACAAATGCTTCCAGGAGTCATGGACTCTGTCAAAGTTTTACATTTTACCCAATCGCTAACATTTGTAATGCGCCAATTCAACGCTATGAAGCTTACCAGAAATTGTGTGTGCTGTAAAGAACCATCCTCCACTGCTGAGAGTGAAGTGCCAAGCTGAACAAGATGACTGTTGATGTTAATTCAATATTTGGAAGCGTGGTAAACACAGTGTCAATGGCATCTTTCATTTCCACCGCTGCCACTGCTAAAATTACAGGCAGACAGCAATGATAAAACGGCCCAGAAAGTTGACATCATCATTCAGACCTTCTTCTTCTGTTCGCTGATTGGCACGATTGAAATTCTCATGGAGAACTCCACTTCAATGGGAGAAAGCCCAGATGTAGCAGTGAAGGGAGATGACAATTGAGCAGAATTGCATAGGAAAGCAATGGCCAGGCTAAACAATACTTAGTGTTGTAAACAAATACCACGCTATGCATTTTCACAGTTGATTTTATCCTTCACTTAACTCATGAGAAAGGAATCCAAAGTCTCTTGCTATTTGAAAAAAAAAAGCTTTCATTGATAAATCCTTACCATCTTTGGAAGGGATAAATATTTTTGACTCCAAGTATGGACTGTTGAAGTGCAATTCACTCCCATTTCATCCTTACATAACAGTGTACCACCACAAACAACACAACCGTTTATCTTCCATAACAGAAAAACTGACAAGATTAGGACAGCAGAACTGCATGAAACAATGTGGTGAGGTCCACTGGGAGCAAAGCTTTGATTTTGGTCTCTCTTCACAGAGGACGGAGGAAAAGAAGCCACAGTTTGTCCGTAAACAAAGCTGGAGGTTTTGTGATGCTATGCGAGGATGGCTGTGACTCTGAAGCCTTGGATAACCTCTCTGCCAACGATCCAGTGGGATCGCTGCACGTTGCGAACGCCGAAAATGTGCAAGAACAGGGTGGAGCCCCACAGGGCTGCCATTGCTACGTGGCTGACCTCTCACCTCTCTTGACAGAATAAAAAAAGTTGTGTGAAGATACAGAAACTATTATGATGGACAAGTTCTGAGTGTAGCCAACTGCAACTGTTTCTTACAGCCGGACACATCAAGTCAAAACAGCACGGAGAATTAACTTTGCTTTTATTTCAGCATTCAAGCATCAACCTGAAAATCCGGCCTACACAAAGGGGCAAGCACAGGCTTGTCAAGCTAAAGAAGGGAATGTCACCAAGCTGTAAACACTTCCTGTCAGGAAAGGAGCACTTCCTTAATCCTAGAGACACCAAATAATACCAAACAACAAGACAGTGGTTTGCAGGCTCTTCCCAAACTAAAATATCAGCATCTTCCGATAACATAAAACAATAAAATCTAAAATAAAAGAATTATGTGGGGAAAAATGCACAGGGAGGGGATTAATAATTTGTTATTCACATCCACTCATTTACAGTTAATCCCAGTCCTGCTGTGAAGGCCAGGAGGTGGTTGACTTCTCTGTGGGCATTCAGATCACAGGCCAGAACTCTCTGAACACAGAAGTCTGACCGCTTCCTACAGTGTGTCACAAAAAACAACGACCTGTCAGAAGGCGAATAGCAAAACACCCACTATCTGCATGACCTCAACATCATTGCGTCTTCTGATGTAAAAAGAACCATTCATTTACAACTCAGTGAGTTTAGGGTGTTTTTTTGGGGGGTGGGGGGGGTGGGGGGTTGAAAAAAGAAGCTTTAAGCTTCTTGCATATCTGTTCCTTGGGTCTCATATGGCAGGCAGGCATATGCATTTCTCTTTAATCTGTGGGAGACGATCTTCCTGCAGACCAGGGCTCCCTCGTTCTACACTCAGCTGCACACACTGTCATTAAACAAAACAGAGCCATGTGTCTACAACTCCCCAGCGGCCAGAGCTGCAGCACCAGTCTGAGGGCTAATTGTGACCTGGTGGAGTCATGTGACTGATGTTCAGGCCCAAAGTTAGAAAAAGAAAATTGAGCAACACAAACACAAGCAGACTCCACTGGGACTCTTTAAACTGGAAAGAGGCTCGCAGACGGAGAGAGGAAAGAAAATAAGCAAACAATGGCTAAAGGCCATCTTTTCCCAGCGCTGTAACTTTGCTCCACTTGAGGTGGTTGGTAGTAAAATCTAAACCATGACTGGTTATTATCCTCATTTACTACATACTGTCAAAAAGCTAATGTAATAGGATAGCAAAATGACATCTTAGTGAAAAGAAAAAGTTCTGCCATATATCTTTTCCACTGACAGAACTTGTCAATCTGTAAGTAAGAAGCTGGATGGTTGAGTTTTATCATTTCCTTTATTTCAAAACTCGTGTTCAAGTAAGGAATGCATAGAAATGCTGTTTTGTCAATAAGCGCAAGGAAAAAGAAGGACTTTGAACATATGATATGCTTGTCAACTAATCAAGATTAATTTTAAAGAACGTCTTAGAATCAGGATAGTTCAGGAAATACTCTGCATTCTTTAATGTCTCAAGAGTCAAGATGTAATTAATACTTAACTGCATGACAACATGTCTAAGTGGGACAACACTGAGGTATGGTAGTCATAGCAACCCACAGTTACTCTCGCAAGTGATAATTAATCAAATAATTACTTTCTTGCTTAAAGATATGTGTCTCATGCTGATTATGGAAAACAACAGCTGCAAGACCCAAAAACACACACAACACAGCTTTCACACAAATCTGTTGATTACTTGAACCTCGGTTTAAAGCTGTCAAAGCACTGAAAATTACTTAAAAACATTACTTTTCCACTTCAGCTGCTGCTATACATTTCCACGGGGTTTTACATAATCAGTTTTGCCTAATTCATCATGCTTTGATTGTTGTTGAAACTGTTTGGGAAAATGAAGGAGGGTTGTGATGGGCTGTAACCCAATTCAGCCTGTTATTTATCTGACCAGTCAAATAAAATTTTCGTGACTTGCAAAAAAAAATTTCCAGCCCCTAAACTTTTCCACATTTTTTTCAAGTTACAACCTTAAGACATTTTATTAAGATTTTAATTGATAGAAAAAACACAAAATTCATGATGGATCATCTGCTGAACTGCTAGAGGTTTACCTTCCACCAGAGCAACAGCCCCAAGCATACAGCCAGAGCAACAATGGTTAGAGAGAAACGTCCTAGAGTTAGAATGGTGCAGACAATGTCTAGACCTGAATCCAAATGACAATCTGTCACAAAACTTAAAACAAATCTTCACCAGCTCTCAATCTACTCCTGCTGAAGCTGAAGTAATGTGTGTATACGCAAAAAGCTGGTGGAGACATACTGCAAAAACCTTACATTTGTATTTGCAGGGGAAGGTGGTTACAACGACTTCCTGACTCCAGGGGTGCTGAATGTGAACGTCATACTTTCCAGGCTATTATATCCAATATCTTTCCACTCTACTATTATGTGCTCCTTTGCATCTGCCCATCATATAAATTCCATAAAACATACTGAAGTTTGTGGTTGCAACATGACAAAACATAAAAAAGTTCAATGGTTTGAATGCCGTATCTAGGTGAATGAATCTCAAAGAGTCTGATGTTTTGAGCTGTTGTGTAGTTTTGTGAAGAGAAGGACTTTCACAGAGCCAGGTAATATTGACATTTGTGCTGGATGTGTCTCCTGTCTGTGGAAAAGATTAGTGCGTGAACGGCCGGTGGGATACACTCATAAAAATCCACTGATGTCTCGAATAACAAGGCTGAAAAGCAGAGCAAAGCATTCGGGATGAGAGGAAATGATGCTGAGCAGTTTAGCCAAGCTGAGAAGGCAGTGGAATCTGTCAAGCATGCTCAGTCTGCTCCTGGTAATTGGAAGTTGGTGGATGGTACATTTGGTAGTAAACTACTTCACATTCTGGTGCACTCAAAGTGATCAATACTTTTTAGATTTACTTATTCATCTGAAAAAAATCTTTCGTAAAAACATAAAACTACAAATAATCTGAGTAATATTTGAATGTACATTTTTATGTTGAGGAAAAGTATCCATCAAAGACATCTATACATTTTGCAACTGAGTAACAACAATATTTAAACCTTTCCAATTGAAGAGCTTCTCTTCAGACATATTAACATGCATCCATATTGATTGGGCTGCAGAATTGATTTTCTGAGCACGCAATAAGCATGAAATATATATATTACACATTTTCAAAAACATGTATGCTAAAACTCAATCCAATTGAGAATATAAGTTTTGTTTTTGCCTCTGCAGTGATAATAAATGCAACACAATATAATTAGTTATTGTTTGACCCAAGACTTACTTTTTGCCTTGTTGACAAGTTTTTAACAGGCAGTACTATCTGATGCGTTATAATCATCATAATCGACCCTCAGAGAGTCCGGTCCAACACGTTTCCACATAGATAAATCTACAAGCTGGTAGAGCTGTGAGCATTGGAGGTTGCCAAACACAAGTTTCCCAGGTGAACAAACAGATAGCAACGATAGCGTGAGGTGTTTCATGGGGAAGCAGCAGCCTGTCAGTCAGCTTCACCCAACTGCCTGTTTACACATTTGTCGAACAGAGCCCATCATCACTTTGGGGCGTCCTTGAAAGGAGTTAGTTTAGCGCTGAGTGGAGCGATGAGCTGGGAGATGAGGCCTTTAATTAGTTTGCAGGCAGGATGATAATTGATCATCTCTCTCAGCTAACTCTACCATGAAGGGCTCGGCGTAATTAAAAACAAAACAAATCACAATTTCCTGTAAACTCTAAACTGTGAGGGAAGGCAATGTGCATCAAAGTTTTACAGAGAAAGGAAAGCGAGAACTGGAATCATAAAAATCTAAAAAACAAGAAAATAATCAGACCTTTAGTGTTTGATTTTAGTTCTTTATCTAGCTTTTCTTTCTTCTGGAGTCTGCTGAATAGAAATGGACTCAGAAAATTCCCTTGCTGCTGCTATTGGCACTTCAGGCATTAGGTAAGCAGTGATATAATTAGCATTCATGAGTCAAGTAATTAAAACATCAATGCACCCGAGCAGTGCTGTTAAGACACTCATGTGCTCGCTGCTCAGTCAGAAGTCAGTGTTAAGCCTTTTCAGTCAGAAGATGGACAGGTACATTTATGAGCAGGCACGCATGGCTATTTGTGAGAAGTTGTGTCAGAACCCATCTAGAAATAACCAGAGATGCACCAAAGTAAAAGCCAAAGGTCATTGATGTGAAAACATAAAGACCAGATTTGTTTCATTTCTTGATGCATAGTTTTAAAACTAGAAAATTGCTCATTTTTTTTATTTATGTACTGCAACCTCCAATAACAATAAAGCTGAATTTGCAGCTCAGACCTTGGAGAAAAAAAGAAATCGATATTGGCCCACAGACAACTAATCAGTGCATCCCTAAAATTAACAATAGCTGAAAAAGGCACCATGAAGAGTACTTTAACATTAGGCAGAATGGGGACACTAAATATTTTCAGCCCTTTAACACCAATCTGAAGAATTAGGGACAGGAAATAAAACACAGCAAACAGCTCATCCTCCTACATAGATTGTTGGAACATGTGTTTAGGAAGGAGTATGATTCTTTATTCTCATGTTTTTAATTTATTCTCAGCTGAAGAGTTTCTCTAACATAGATTTACAAACAATTACCTTCACTAGCAGAATGGGAGAGAAAACAGTCAGCTCCCACACAACCTAATCCATAAAAAAGTTAACGTTGTGCAGCTATGAAGGAACACAGATTTATCTAGTATCTGTGTTTCACCTGAGTTTCCACCCTGGATCATGAAAAATAAACATGCACTATTCCACCAAAGTACTTACACACATACTCAGACACACATTTGAAATTATATGACAGCCTGTCTAGATACGTAGACTTTATGCAACTATCCCTCCCTTTTTAAGCCCAACACATCTGCGAAAGTTGTCCCAGATTTTAAATAAATATTTGACAATTTCTATAAGAAAGCATGTTTGAGATCAGTCACTGATAATAGACAAAATGTGTCTCTCAGGCTTTGCTCTTAGTTTATGTTCTCACAGCAGACAAAGTCCAATTTTTGGGTCCAAATGCAGCTTTATCACAACAGTCTAAACAAACCAATGCCAATTTCTCACTGGAACTATGTGAAAACATAGCACACAGTATAATGTCTCCTCCACCAAATTTTAAACATAACACAATGCAATCAAACAAATATGGTTGAACCCGACCCATCTATTTGATTATCACTATATCATAACATCATTGCTTTAGAGTGCAATGGCAACATGTAGCTGCATTTGACGCTCTGCTTTGCATTAGGCAATGTAAGGTGATTCATTCTATAAAGACTTCTACACATGATCCTTGAGGAAATCTAAAGACCAAACAAGGTTTAGAGATCTGGAGCTACTGAATCAGCATATGATTACAACAACACACACAAATTCATAGACTTAGAGTTAAAGTTGTTGGTAACAGTAGGTACCTAAATTTGATAACTTAAAGGGGTGGTTTATATATTTTACCAATAGTTTTGTAATAAGGTATATTTATCTGCAACGACACCATATTTATCCAACATTTCTTCTCTCCACACACACCCAAACCCCACCAGCTGTCGGTACTGGTTTAGCTCGGCCATAACATCATGACATCAAGCTCATACTATTCCATCAACTACCTGTCAGTGTCAGCCATGTGCGCTCATGATGAGAGACACATTCGAAGTGCTAACGCATCAGAATCCCTCACTTCAGAAAGCTGGTTAACATGAGAAAACCATCATCTCTTTCACCGGCCTGAACGGTTGAAGTGAAAAATAAAAGTATGTTTTTGATAACATTTGACTATGTTAAAATTAAACCTGTGCATGTTGAAATTGAAAAGTAAAACTAGTTGGGTGGCAGTGTGTGAAAACAAAACGTTATGACTGACTGAATGATTCCTTTAGGCTTTTATTTGCATTATAGGGTTGCAACCTATAATTCCTCGCTTTTATCTCAATGTGTCATCAAACCACTGTTGGGGAAGTAAAAATCTCAGTCTTCCTTAATACAACATCCTTACGACAGCCTGCAGACATTGTGAAATATAAATAAAAGCACTGAACGAAAACCAACTGTAAAGTTGCCACATGTCACAAGACAGGTGCAAAAGCAAAACAAACACAGAGGAGGAAGTAACGTGAAGGTGAAAGCGAGGGGGACCACAAAACATTTCAGCACTCAGTCGTGACTGAAGCATGATCTGAGAGCTGCCGGGTGTGTATATTCACAGGGATGTGCTTTCATCTCTGCTGATAAGCAATACAAACACAGAAAAGCATTCCTCAGATGGATCACTCTCAGTAATTCAGCAAATCATGAAGCTCGCTGACGCCAAACATCTCTGCAGCCTTCAAGACTTGAACCCAGAACATGGATTCCTGAGAATCCAGAGATGACAGCTGTGCTCCAAGGCATAGCTTGCATACCTTCTCCCTGTTTCCTCCTTGCTGTGGGCAAATTTGAATAGTTGGTGAGGGGTTTGGTGAAGGATTTGAGGTGCTTCAAAGCACGGTGCACATAAAGAGGATCAAACTAAAGTCATATAACCTAACATTTACGAACTCTTCTCAAAGCAGAAGAGATCATCTTGGTGAACCCAAATTGACTGATAAACCCAAACTGAAATTTGGGGGATTTAGATGTATTTGTGATGTTTTCAAATCATTCAGTTGCAAAACGTAGAGAAATTCAGCTTTTTTTTCTTGCATTAAATGTATAGCTGTAGAGTTGTGTAACATATGACAGCACTCCCTGCAGGCCAGGTTGGATATTAGACCGGGGCTGATGGCGCAACTCATGCTGCTGTGTGGCTGTGACAACAAGTTCTGCCAGTTGTAATTTCTAACAGGAGTTGGACAAATGCCTGTAACGCACCACGTTTTCTTTTTAATAAAGAGACAGGCAGCCGTTTTATGAAAATAATAGCCTACTTTGGACAGAGAAAATAAGACTTTTTTTTTTTCTAACTATATCAACAAAAAAGGTAAAATATTATTAATAAAAAGTTGCTGCAACCAAACTTTCCCCACCTTTTCCTTGTTGTCTTGTTCCAAAGGAGGTGAAGAAGTAGGAGACTTAACGCTCCCCACAGCTACGGCTTGGGTGACTGTGACACCCCCGCCCGGAGCTGGGCTGCTCTTTTCGATAGTTTCCACCTTAATAAGTCGGTGCTTCGGCGAGACAAATTTGTTATCCGATGGGACCACAGTGTTCAAGCTTGAACCGAAAGAAATATTTCCACCCGAAGTGTACGGGTCTTCGAAGTCCAACTCCTTTTGTAGTTTGTAAGCAGCTAGGATGTCCGGCTGAGCTGGACTCGGAAAAGTAGCCCCTGTGCCAGTTTGCTGGAAGCCAGGCGCTCCGGGCACACCGGTGTGACAGTGTCTGTAGTCCGGTTTTGGTGGCGCCGGAGGGGGTGCTTTGGTAGTTTTGAATCCTAGGTGCTCCTTGAACCACTTGGCCATACTGCCAGTTCATCGCTCTGAAGTCAATGAATGTAGTTTCAGCTTCACCGTTTCCGCCAGCGCAGCCCGAATAAAGTAGGGGGTCCTCGGGTCACGCGCGGCCAACCGACCAGGTTCAGAGCGCGTCGCCAGTCTCGTGGCGGACCGAGGAAAGAGTGCGCGGGCACCGGCGGAGAGCAGCCACGGGGACTTTTCTGATCTGCCCCGGCGCAACTCTGTCACTGTCACACTCACACACAGCCACACCAACACACGCACACACACACGCAGCTGTCGCCCTGACCGCTCGGCTCCTAACCACGTCAGTTTTCCCAGACTACGCAACACGGGAGCGCTTGTGCAAGAGGAACACACGTCTCACACAACCTGTCCTCCTCTCCTCCATACCTGAGAACACTCACTGCCACCTACCGGACTTTGGAAACTGCGCTTGCTCGCTGTGGACCTTAAACACAGTCACAGCAGCATGCACAGATTTATCAGCTGAAATCTCATTTTACCACTTGCTCCCTTAACAATACCTTCTGAAAGAGTTGGGCGTCCCGAATGCTTTTGTGAAGTGAGAGAAAACCAAGGAGATACAGCTTTCTAGTCTTTAACAGTATTTTTTTTTTCAGAGACACTTGGAATTAAAGATAATTTAATTTCCATTTGGGATCAATAAAATATTTCTGAATTTGAATCAAATTGCATAGAATAAGGAGCTGTACTTTATTCAAAAATGTAAATAATGGCACAATATCCAATGATATGTAACGCCCTTATGCATTTGGTTTGATATACGTCCTCTTAATCCCCAAAAACTACTTTAATAATTATTTTTTTTAAATAAAATGTTTAACTACAATAACAATTGTTATAACAATTGTGTATTTTTCATATATAATTATATTTATTTATAATAATAATTAACTTTTCTTCTTTTTAACAAAATGTGTCCCATTTCTTGACCAACATTCCTCTATCCTAGTTTGTTTGGGTGTGCAAATTGTTTTTCTGAAAATTGGAAAAGGACAAAGTGAATTGACTTTCTAGCTCTTAAAAATGTAACAAATGAGGAAAAAACCTGTACTTGCAAATCTCAATATTTTATTAGTTAAAAACCACAGAAAAGTTTAAGTATTTCAGTATATTACATTTGGAATCACTAATAAATATAGCTCAAATACTCAGTTCAATTCAGTTTATTTACATCACGCAGATTCACAATAAACATTGTCTCAAGGCACTTTGCAAAACAAAATCCTATTTATACACAGAAATATGTAGTAATTTCAGTCTGATTATACAGAAATATTTGAAGTCCAATTCCATACATTCCAATTTGATCCTAGTTGTAAACCAGTGTTGTCAGATTTATTTCATTATGTGTACTGGTAAAAGAATTTCTCACAAGTAAAACCCAACCGATCATAACAAGTAATTAACTTTTCACTATTCTCAGTGAAAAGCAAGATCCCTTTATACTGGAAAGCAACCCCAGACTACTCAGTCTGAATGGCCTTCAACTGTGAGGTTTGAGAAGATAGAAACACAGAAAGCACAGATGCACCGATCGTAAAGTAATTTTGATATTAAATGCAAAGCAAAGAGTAAATGACTGGGGTAGTTCTTTTAAGGGCTTTATCTAGGAGTGCTGAAAAGATAAGCTTTGAGCCAAAAGTTAAATCTATGGGATGGAGAAGGCACTATGAAATGGGCTTCAGCCTAGTTTGAGATAAAAGGTAAAAAGGCAATTTTTTCTAGAAATATAGTCTACCTTTTTATTCACACAGGTAATGCCAGCAAGTATTTAAATGCTTCTTTCCTCACCTCCACATATGCTTACCTTCAACAGGACTCAAGGGTAAAGTGTCCTTTGCTTATTCTCAGTACTCTTATGTCCAGATGGTCACAGCAGCATGTTTTAATTGCAAATTGCATTGCAAATGACGAGTGGAGAGGATGCTGAAGTCTGTATTAACATAGGTACAGTCCTCACAAAGGCCATTATGCAAATAGATGAGGTAAATTGTTTAAAACACCAGCTTCAGTAAACATTGTTCTCCAAGGTGTCTTTCAATACTTTTAGTGGATATGACCATTGGTTCATTTGCTTGACACTAATTGTCTTAACAATGGGCAATGAATGAAAAAAAAATCACGTCTCTTCTCCCAGAGACAAACTGGAGCAACAGTCTGCATTAACAGGAGTCACGGTTGCATCTCAGCAGGATTTTATGAAGCAATACTTCTTTTTAATATCACCACAGACAGCCTTGAGCAAGTCACAGTACACAGATCAGAGTTTAGCCATGGCTGGCCCTGGAGGGAAACAACTCCATGCTCTTAAGATCAACACAATATATATATATATATATATTTTCCAGTGGTATATTAAACTGCTGCACTTTGGGTTGAAACAATAATTTTACCCATGTACTTTTATTTTTCATATGTCATTAAGCACAGCAACATATTTTGTTCACCAGTATCTCAGACATAAAAGAGTTGATAGAAACAAAAATTCCCTTTCATGTTCTTCATCCCAATGTGCTTTCACCCTTATTTGATGTGCTATAAATGAGTCTCACATTGTAGATGATCTCTGGTTGGGTGAAGCAGGTGTGTCACTTATGTTACTTCGCATGACACAAATTCCCTATCTTTTGTTGAGCTGCCACAATTGTGTTCACCTGTTCCCTCTAGCTGCCATGGCTGATACCCTTTAAAATGCAAATCCTTTAATCTAGCACCTTATAGGCAACAAGTGCAGCCTTTCAAAACCCACGCAGCAAGCATTTGTTTGTTGGGAGAAATTTCGGCGTAGGGATTCTCCTGAACTTGTCACACCTAAATTGCGCCAGAGTTGTCAGCAGTCTATCAACTCAAACACCCTGAGCCAGTTGAAAAATGTCTGTAGGCATGCAGGAGCTGAATCGTGATCATCATATACAATAGGTGTGTTTCATTAACCCCCTTTTAGTCCCACCGGCAACAATTGTTGCCAGACATTTTTCTAAATTCTGGGAGCTGTAAAAGAATTGTTTTGACTTTTAGCAGCTAATTAAAGTTTTTAAGTCAAATAATAGTGTCTTCTCTAAGCAATATCAATTTCATGTATCTAGTGTGAAAGGTCACATGACCAGATCTCTTTACTTCCTGCCTGTAACGCTGGTGGTAAAAGTGTGTCACAAATGTGTACAAGAGAAAGTCATTAAAATACTTTAATAAAAAAGTATAAATAAAATATTTTGTACATATGTTCTTTCAAATGTCTTCTATTGATATATAAAGAAAATTGTATCCATTCATTCATCTTTTAATCATAAGAAGAGTGAATGTAAGTGTGGCAACAATTGTTGCCGATAGTACAATA
>CAEFZY010015664.1:0-18505 GCA_903066815.1 Brachyrhaphis roseni
CACGTCTCAGTGCTCAGGAGGAAGATGAAGACGGCTCTCACCGGTATGTTTTTTTTAACCAGCCCTGTTAGTGCTGTGTTACTGCCGCGTCACAGACACTGTTTGGAAAGAAAAGCTAAGGTATATTACTAAAACTTTGAAAACTCTTTCTGTGTACCATCTGTATGTATGCACATGCGGCTTATAGACAGGTGCGGCTTATGTATGTACAAAAATTGTTTTTCCTTTACGAATGTATTGGGTGCGGCTTATAATCGGGTGCGCTCTATAGTCCGGAAAATACGGTGTTTCTTTATTTATTTATGTCCATAAAAACAAAGAAGCCACGTTCAGGACATGTGCCTCTAATTAACTTAAATATATTGCCAGACCGTCACAACTTAATCTGGGCTTTAACACATTTTAAATGCTTAGTAAATTTGTAAACTCTGGAATTTGAAGAAAGACTATAAATAGAAGCCACATTATTTTTGCCATTTAGAATTTGGAAATCATTTTGCCTATTGTGACTAAATCTAATTTAACAAAGAGGAAGTGTGTCTTTATAATACAGGGTTTTTTAATTGTGATTTCACCTGTTTATGCCCTTTTTAAATTAATGTTCTTATGTTTTCCCCCCATTTTGAACAGTGACTGAGGAAGACTAGCCTCTGTCTCATTGCTTCACATTAGACTCAATGTTGGCAAACCCCATTCAAATGTCCAAATTAACTTTTTAAAACTAAGCTAATCTTTGCTGCAGTCAAGAACTACTGAAACTGGTTCAAACAAACAAAAGTGAATTCCTGAAACGTGAAGCCGGCGGATCACAGAAAAGCCCAGAACAGCGAACATAAAAGGCTTTCAATCTTAAACCACATTGTGGATGAGGCCTCATTACACAACACACCATTCTTCTCTATTTTTGTCCAAGAAACCCTGAGCTGACGAGAGCGGAAGTGTGCAAGACTAATCAGGATGCGCCTGTGGGAATGTTTTCTGGCCGGCTCTTAAGCTTATTTCTATATGAATATAACAGGACTGATCTAGTCAGACATCCATTTAGCTTTAATGATGTCTCTGTGATCATTTCCCATCCTGTGTGGCTTCAAAGGACTCCAGCTTTTTAACATTACCTCTACTATCCTGTCCTTCGGCTGCAGGCCGGCACTCTCGGCTGGAGAGTCATCATCCACCGCTCTGATGTACTGGCCCGGCCGCGCCCGCTCGCTGTGCAGGTTGAAGCCATATCCGTTAGACCCGCGCTGGATCACGCAGAGACGTGGCCGCAGCTCGGCGCGCTCCTCCTGTAGGACAAAACACACATGTTAGTGATCTGAGCGGCAGGAGGGAAGCAACAGGTCAGCCCCTTAGGGAGGAAAAACAATAACTAAATACCTCCACCATGGGTGACGGTTCAGAGAGGACAAGGGGCACGAAGATGACGGAGAGCTCCTGTGACTCGTTTACCATGAATATAAAGCCGAGGGCGAACATGCAGGTGTCTGCTGCTGCATGCTGCTGTGTTGTGTGCCGTGTTTTCGACAATCAGGGGTAAACTTCAGCGGCGGCTTTTCGGCCCATGTGATTCCGAGTGCTCGCCAGGAAGGAAAGGGGGTCTGTGATTGGAGGTCTGTTGGGAAGGTTTCTGGAGTATTTGCGAAGGGGGCTCTGAGGAAAAGGGACCGGTTCCGGAGCGGCTCCGAGGAGGACAATGGGAGCTGGGCGTTGACCTCTGACCGCCTCTCCCATCCCTGCCTCGACCAATCCGGCTCCGGGATGGCAAGGAGATGTATTGTCATCCAGGAAAAAACCTCCTGCCTGATCCCAGAAACTCCCTTCCGCTGGTGGGATGAAACAGGTTCTAAGTTTAGAACCGGGAGGGTTGAATGGTTTTGTCATCAAAGAGGACGAGGCTAAAATAATGAGTGAAATCCTAGAGTTACGGCCATCTTTGTCACCGTGGTCACACCTGACCTGACGCTCCCTCCCTTAGTCAACTAGACGCTTTCAATTGAAATCAGTGGCCAATTAAAAGCACATAAAACCATTAACTTTACTTATTTCAATACCTGATGCAGCCTGACTCAACAATTTATCTCGCAATACAGAAACCAAAGAGTGATGATTGTCACTTCGCCGTTACGTAAGCCAGGTGTTCTTACCCAGCAACCCCTCCCACATCCACCAAACTGCTCCGTTCTGCAGAAGTAAGTACCTTAAATGAAAAATTCATAACAGAAGTACAAAGGTTTAGAGGAAGATCCGTGTTGGCAGAAAGAGAAACCGTAAGAATAAACTGGAACAGTTAGAATATATAAACCAATATACGTCACAGTTTCTACACCGGAGGATGCAAAACTGAGAGATTCATTTCTTATAAGTCACGTGGCGTTATAGAGGAAAAAAAAGAGGCCACACCACTTTTGTGATTAATGAATCACAATGTCTGTGACCCTTTGTAGGAACCCAGCAGCTGATAGAAACTGGAAACGTGACCTCTGAGGTTAGATTGACTTAATATAAGAAAAACGTCACCTCAGAAATGAGAATTGAAATTAAACGGCACATTGCGTGGCATTATGATCGTCACTGTAGTCTTTGCCAACGCAACATCGCAGTAATAAAATGTTATAACAGTCTATAACATTTTATAGACTGTTATGCTGTGCAGTGGAAATGCAGTTTCACCATCGCAGATTTCTTCTCCTTTTTCTTTTATGTCACACAAAATGTTTGAATAACCTGAGTAAATACAAAAGTTTCAAAATGATGATTTCATTTATTAAAGGTAAAAAAAACTATCCAAATGATCTGGGTGAAAATGTAACTGTCCTCAATGTTACATCATAAATTAACTGTGAGCATTTTTGGTTCAGTTTCATCAATCTCACCTAATCAATACGTTTTAAAGTCTGACAACATGAAATATGCTAAAATATCTCGAAAAGAAACACATTCGGAAATTCAAAGTTAGGAAAAGGATCTACAATCTCTGTTTTAATGATGCTACTCACGCTAACAGGACTATTTCCTAATATGCTAGATAGTTTAGTAAACCCTGGATGTTTTTGCATCAGTAACAAGCGTAACAAATATAATTTGCAGAAGGATAGATGGTTAATGTCTGATACAATAGCATTGCATTCCATCAGTCTCAGCATTTTTTTTCCCTATTTGCTAAAATCATCTCTAAAAAGAAAGCTCTTGTAAGTCTAGCTGTTAGTCTTTGAGGATCTCTTCACTTTTGCTTGCTTCTTTAATACCTGTTTGATGCAAGTTAAGGAAGAAATGATGAAAATAAATCAGTTTTGTAAACAAAAATGATACATAATTCTGAATCTGAACCCTGGATGTGTTTTCTAATCACAAAATAAATATATTCCTACTCAATGTTGACTTTTCCAAGATTTGCATGCAGAAGTAAAAAGTATAAGCAGATTTATTACGCTTCTATGATGTGGTGTTTCTTTAAAGTGGGACTAAAAATATTGGTAATATGGGGGTCTTATTAATGCGCTACTTTGTAATGAGAGGCGTGAGTGTGACTTTTAAATGAGCATATAAGTCATCTTAATTTTTTGTGTAATTTTAATTTCTTTCCTAAAGCCCTTTGGACATATTGCATGTGCTAAGTGCTGCATTAAAAAAAACGTACATTGCATTATGAGGGCTCTAAATTGCAAAGATGCAAGTAAAATTAGAGGGGACAAAAAGGTGGAGTCTGCTTTTTATGCTTCATTTTGCGTCAGCGGGTCTAAATTAGTGGATCACTTCCTCTCTTATTGCCGTTCCCCCAGTGCTACAGGAGCACTTTGCACCATTTTCAAGCTATGTTTAACTCAGAAAAGCACCGTCTCTTGTGCAACGTTAAAAACTCCTTTGATTCACTGTTTAGTGACATCTCACGCCGTACGTGCTAATCAGCGAAACCCACTGCACTCGTGACAGTGTGCGGGTTTCAAAGCTCCTACTTGCTTTTGTGCCGATTTCTCTTTCATGTTAGGAAGTTGAGCCAACAGACGGAAGCATATTGAGGAAAGATGTGTCAACAGTTCCTGTTCTTCACTTCCTCTCTTCTCAAAGGGAAAGTCTGAGTCCCTGAAAGTGTGTTCATTTCAAAAACATTTATTTTTAATTTTCCATTTCTCGGAGGAACGTTTCGCAAACTCCAATAAAGACGCCATTTGACTTTGAACTGCGGCAAATATTGATAAGTGGGACAAGATGGTGAGGATTATTTTTTTTAAAGCTTCCTTAGAGATAAAGAGCTTCACGCGGGTGAGATGATGCTGTATTACCTAATTTCCTTTTGTGTCATGCTACAAAAGGAAATCAGGGATTTTGACAGACTCTCTGTAGGCTTTGCGTTAACCAAACAAACTGATCATACTCTTTTGCATGATTTATGTTCTGGAAGAAAGCTAAAACAAACAAAATGTCAAGGAGATAAGGCATACCGTTCAATAGATCAGTTTTCTTAGGATAGATTAAACACTTTTTTAAAAACTAGTTTCCTCTGAAACATTTTGTCATATTGTACATAGTGTGATTGTACCATAAAGCACCGAGCAGCTGAAGTATAATCACATTTGCCAGTGTCTTGAATTCCCGTCCCGGGTTGCGTGTGCTCAGCAGATTCCAAGAATTGCCGAGCCGTGTGGAGATTCCTCGGCCCTCCGCTCCTCTGTGACACAGACCGTCCTCTGTTGTCCCTGCCAGGGCGAGCTGCGTCCTGTCCCAAGTCGCAGGGATGCCCAATGTCAGCTGGGCCGCCCACAGAGCGCCAAGGAGTCCAGTGCCGTGGCTGAAACACTGTATTTCTCTTTCCACTGGTCTTCATGCAGATTAGCAAATCTAATGTCTAAGTGAGTTTAATATGATCACACATCCCATACAATTTAGGACTTTATTGCAATGCACTTAATCTAAGATGGTATTTAAAATAATTCAGTTTTGACATCAATTTTAAACCCTCAAAATAGCACTTTTCTTAACTTATTTTTTTCTTTTTAGAACAAAACTAGTCAAAGAATCTGTTTCTGCTTTTGGAACCTTTTGGACTGTATCTTTTTTCATATATATATATATATATATATATATATATATATATATATATATACTCCCTTAGGTGTGTGACACTTTTGTAGAAATAAATCTTAAGCTTTAGCTCCTGCTTTGTTTTTAAGATTCACTTCACAGCTTGACATGATCGTGTTCGAGACCTGGTCTGTGTTCCCTCAGGAAGCTCTGATAACAAATTTCACAGTTTGGTTTGACATAATGGCGCCTAAAACTGAATGGGAGGATTAGCTTCTATTTTTGCTTTTTTGCAAAAGGGAAAACTTTATATACGACGTCAGACAGTTACGATAGGCTTCACTTTTCATCATTTTAAGATTCTGCAAAGGACTTTTATTGTATTTTTGTAGGTTTCCAATTACATAAAGACAGAAAGAACTTCTTTTAGACTGATTCTCTGTGCTATCACATGTCAACAATCATTGCTCTGTGGCTTGCAGCAAACATTTTCTTTATTTGGACTCACTACAAATTGAACCATGAAGCTTTCTATCACAAACCAATCAACTAAAGTCATATAATTTTCTACCCTGTAGAAGACGTTATCAACAAGAATAATAGATGCAATAGTAGATGTGACAAGCATAGTAGCATTGCACAATCATCTAGTAAACACACACGTGCACCCCTACACACACACACAGTTTTACAAAAATCTTACTGTTTTATCATGGAATATGTATTTAACATAAAGGTAATTAAGAAGATATAAGTTTGTGTCAAAAAGTCACTTTATCTATCCTATGTGGCCAAACCAAGACACATCATTACTGAAAAGGTAATTATATCTAGTTCCTTTCAGGGAAACCCTGCAAGGAGAATCTGTAAAATCAGAGGAACTTCCCCTACTCCAACCTCAGCAGACCAGAAGGCCGCCTTCGACATTGTCAAATCTAATGTAGCTTCCCGTTTTTTATTCAAAGTTTGGTTTAAACTCTCATTGTATATATTCCTTCCTTATTTGTGTGTGCTGAATATTGCCTGTTACCAAATGATATTTTTATGAACTGCTTTCTCATCCAAAGAGCCAAACACACACTGCATGTCTGACGTCATAGCTAAATGACGATCCCTTGTCTTTTCCATTTTGAAGAGTTGCTAAGGCCTCTGTCAGGTCATGTTTATGCTACAGAATCAATGAGTCACCAATTTCAACTTAAAAGCCCAATTTATAGACGTAAAGCAGAAATAAAGAAATGTTTTAATTGTTCTTCCTTTTTGGGACTCGCTGAGGCACCATAAACTTTGCAAAAATATGCTTAATGTTGGATTAATGTCTTTGGAAATTTCAGCATAAGATCATGCAACTACAACAGAAGTTGCACATTCTTATAAGTAGCAGAAGAGAGTGTAACGGGTAAAGTTTTTAACCCTTGTTAATCACAGGTGTAATAAGCCTAGATCATAAATGCCCTGGGAGTGTCATATCAGTTCAATTTATAATGCAAACTAACTCAAATTCTGACGTAAAATGCCAAAATTCCTAGTTCAGTTTATATTTATTGTGTTATTAAAAACACAACAAATTCTTAACCCTAACAGCCAAATTTAAAGGAGCAGTTTATTATAATTCAGTTTAATTCAATTCAGTAAACATAGTACCAAGTCCTAACAAGTCGTCTTCATAAAAGTCATTTCAATTCAGTCATGATTATATTTCAAATGATCCTCGTTATTAAAGTTCAGTTTATTTTTCAAATGAGTTAAAAATGTTCTCTCTCTAAGGACCCAGCAGATCGCACTGAGTCATTCACTCCTCCTGGACAAACATGTCGTTGCGTTGTTGGCTTTACAGCAATCTCTGCACATCAACCATGCATGTGGCGACAGTGGAGAGTAAAAACTTCCCTTTAACAGGAAGTAACCTCCTGCAGAACCAGAACCTGTGAGGCCATCTGGCACTGCTCAGTTAATTATAGTTAATTACTTGACTTTAGATTATATTTTAGAAATCTACCTGGTTATCTGTAAAATATTTTAGTCTGCACTAAAGAAAATGGCCAAAATCAAGTTGATGCTGCAACCACAAATACTTCTAAACAAGATATTTAACTCTGACTTCCAAGTAGGCTTGACTGATATGAATCTTCAGGGAATCGCAAATGTCATAATAAATACCCATCATGTTTATCACCCGCCGCCTGAGCCAGCAGCCATTCTGCGTTATCCAGTTTGTTGTGCTGATGCTGTTCAATGGAGGGGAGCTGGAGCCATAAACCACTCAGTGTCTGGCACAGAGGGAGCAATCCGAGTGTGATATTTCAGCAGCTGCAGCCCTGCCACTCAGCCAGCCACTTAATTCTTATTTTCCCTAATGCTTGGCCAATTTAACAGATAACCACAGGCAGAAATGTAAGAGAAGAGCATCCATTTAAAAAATACAAACATGAAAAGAGCATTTAATCCAGTGCGACATTCCAAATTTTCCCATAAAACCACAGCGATGCATTTTAGCAGCACATCTTTGTCCAGAACAGCCGACATGCTGTGGAATCACACTTTCTGTAGATCATCAGTGACAACTGGTTATCGGCCATTTCTCTGTCAGCTCTCGGTTCAGACTTTGACCCCATTTCCCTTGTCGTGCCAATGAAGCAAGACGTCTCCCACACGAGTCTGGCCTCTTTGATCAGCATAAACAGTAACCGCTGAAGTGACATGCAGCCAGGCACCGTGGTTACTCCATGACATGGGACACCGTAAGTAAGCCCTGTGGTCCTTGTGATTGTCATGAGCAGGTAACAGCCTCAAGATCAGACTCGATAAACGTGTGATGTAAATCTTGGTCTTTCTTAAGCCTAGCAGAAATTTTTGTGCTTCTTGCATGTTTTGAGTGAACCCTGTGAGCCAAGCTGGGTTTCAAGCTGGATCATTGGACCAGGTGGGAAGCTAGGAGAGAAGGGAACAAAGCCCTGATGGAGTCCAACACACTGGGAACAGGCTCGACTTTGTAGCCTGTGAACACAGCTCTTGCTTTGGGCGAAGGAGGACTGGATAGCTGTTAAAAGCCACAAATTTGAAGATGGACGGAGTTAAATGCTTGCTAGTGCTGTTCAGCAACCTGTTGTTGGCTCCAGCCGACCTGATCCTGGGGAAGAGGTTCACTTTCCAGTTGGACGACAATCACAAACATGCAGCCAGTGTTAGAATGGCCCAGCAGACTGAAATTGAATTACCAAGATGCTCCAGTCTGACTGAGCTTGAGTTGTTTTGCCAGTTGTTACAGACTGGGTTAGGTTAGCTGCTTTACAAAGTTTTGACTCGAGAAATATGAATAAAAATGGATGCCTTTATACAGTAGTTCTTTTTCATTGGAAAAACATAAAATTTTCTTCTGCTTCTCAATTCCGTGCAACTTTGTGTTGGTCTGTCACACATTAAAGCCCAATAAAACACATTGAAGTTTGGGGTTGTAACGTTGTGAAGTTTTTAAAATAAAGTTCTATGGGTGTGAATAATTTTACAAGGAACATCAGGTAAATTTTTTTAATTATTTACTCAGGATTGTTTAAAATCCAGTCAGTGGCAACGTGATCCAATCATACACCAAAAAAAGCAACAACACAATAGATGAATCCAAAAACATAAATAATTAAATTTCTCATAAAATAAAGGATGACATGAAGAATAGAATTGGTGACATAAAAAAAAAAAAGCTGAGCAATCAGGCTTTGTTGAAAACAAGCAGAGCTGATGACGTGAACTGGGCACGCTCTGTTCCTGTGGCCTTACTGTGACAGCTTTAAAACCACGGAACCTGGAAGCTACGCGGTTCATGGCTCGGTTCTGGTACTCAATCACTTCTGAGCCTGCACTGTAAAGTTATTGTTTCAGATTTGTTCTGTTTGTATGTGGGACGGTTTGGGCCTGGAAGTGATGGATGGAAGGACCTTTTCTTTTATCACCATTTCTGGTTGTACTTGGCGCTCCCATCCCATTCTGAACAGTTCCAGAACGTAGATGTCATTGTTATGTTTTGGAGACGGACAGCGAATCATGTTCTGGGACAAAAGTACAATTTCAGATCATTTTAAACACCCAGATTTGGGCTAATAAAAGAATCATTGTTGCATCTCATCTACTGTGTTGAACCCAGCATACTTTGTCTTTCTTTCAGGGTATTACATCCAGTTACTAAGAAATGAACATATTTAAAACATTTATTTCCAAGATGACAACATTTTCATCCTGGAATTTGACGCGGGAACATTTCTAATTCAAAGAAAGCATTTGAACAAATGCTACAGTTGCGAATCGCTTATAAAAGTAGCTAAAAACAACTCTCACCTGCTTTCTGTCACTCCCCTCAATCTCTCATGGACACACATGGTTACACCTCGGCCCATGAATATTTAATGAATGGCAGAAAAAAGCTCGTTATGGAGGCTTTTGTTGCTGGACGTAGCAGCTTTTCATATCAACTTACCAACATCTACACCCAATAAAACTAAATAGTTGACAACAGCTATTGTCACTCCTCTCCTTAATGTTAGCAGACCTTATGCAGATTTAACAGCTCTGTATCATAATGTTAAATAGAGTGGTGGAAGAATTTTAAATCTAAGGGTTTCCCCCAGAAAATTATAAGCCTGGCGGGCCACCAAGCTTTACTTGTGCCCCCACTAGGCTAAGCATTGGTTATTTATTTAAGCCTTTTTTAAGATTTTATAGTTGGTGTTCAGGTATTAATCTTTCAATAACACATAATTATCAAGTGATATTTTCAAATTTCCTGTCAACTTTAAACATTTTTTAACTCAAAAACACAACAAATGGACAAACTGGATGAAAAACTGCCCTAGCACACCACCACCGGGCTTGGTTTTCTGGGGGAAACCTTGAATTTTGTAAATCTGTACCTGAGGCTCCTTCTAGCCTCTTTTTCTTAAAGGTTTTATTGGCTCTTGTGGCTTTTATTTGAAAGTAGTTTGACAAGAAAGAGGGTAATGAGAGAGGGGGAAGACATGCGGAAAATGTTGCCAGGCCGGGAGTCGAACCTGCGACCATGCAACCACCGGTACGAGGACTAAGGCCTCAATACGTGGGTTGTGCTTTGCCCCTGCGCCACCACAACACCCCTTAGCCTCTTTTTCACCTAAGTATCCAGCATAATTTCTTCTACCTTGATAAAACTAAATTTGAAAGGAATGTGCCGCTGGATTTAAATAGAAAGCGGCTGAGAGCTTTACGGGGTGAGGGTCGAGCCATTTCCCTCCTCTACCGCCGATAGGGCGGGACAGAGCCTCCAGCTCATTGTCCGGTCAGGGTGGTGAACCTTTAGCATAATGAAGTGGAGACTTGGAATGTGCCATTGTGGAGTCTCTGTCCAGTATCCCATGAGACCCAGTCACCACCAACCTCACACACCCACACACACAAAGGGTTCAGGTTCCACTCCTGACCTGGAGACAGTGGCTCTGTTGTTTGGGCTGATGTCACACAGTTTTCAGCAGGATAGAGTGCTAAGTAGCAATGATGGCATGTTATGGAGAACACTCCAGACTGATTATTTGCTCTGATCCTGATTGTTAAAACGATGCAGAGTTTTTCACCTAATTATCGGTAGCTAAACATTTACCAGAGGGAGCTTTTGTTTCGAATTGCTTGACATTTAAGCAACATTACATGGGAACATGAGCTGACGCACACACACACACACGCACGCACACAAAAAAATCGCATACAGAGATGTCTGTGTTTGTTAAGGGTTAAAATGATAGGGTTCCCAGTTGAAGGCCAGCTGAGGATTTGTGTTGCCCTACCCTTGTTTCTGCCTCCTCTCATTTCCTGTCACCACTCTTTTTAGCGGATGTATATATAAAAACATGTCAATACACTTTAAAAAGCTAACTCTGCTCTCCAATCGTTATTTTACCAATTAGATTGTTTTGTGTTGTGCCACGTTTCTCTATTTTCCCCCAAATATTGCACAGGAGATTCTTAGAAAACATTGCCAGAGGGTGTGCAGTCTTTTATGACAACACTCTGCGGATAGTGGGTTACCTCCCACAAGGCACACATCAGCTTTTCAAGTCAAAGCAGCAACACAAAAGAAACTATTTTCATTGATATCCTTCTTTTATAAATCCTTAAATACTTCACGGATAAGTGAAACTAGATTATAGTATAGCCCTATGTTATTGAGTGACTAACTCTTAAAAGTTAAATTTACAACTCAATTTAGAATCACTTCGAAAGAAAAGCGCATTTTCCACAGCATGCAGAGACATGACACTACTCTGTTGTTTATTCAGGCTTTGAGAAAGTGAGAGCAAGACTTTAAAAGATAATAGCAAAGCTAAACATAATGCAGCAACAGTGATCGTTTTTATCTCTCAGGTTTGCTAAGATTTTTAGTTAAGATTTTATGTATGGAAATGTTGGCAATGGTTTAGAAATACCCGACTTACTAGGAATAAACTCGGTTTACGACAATCTGTTGAGCACCTAGATTTGGGTAAAGTTACCTATTTTCAGCACTAGAAAGGTGTTTATATTGAGGTCAAATGCTGTAACAAATATTACAATCATTTAACTGAAAACTGTGTTTTCTACAGTGTGTGTGCATTTTTTATCCAGGCCTTGAGAAAGTGAGCAGAGGGCCGATCAGAGAACAGCAAATGTTGGAAATCTTAGCAGCCATTTCTACATTTCATATTTAAGATAAAAATGTATGTTGTCCAGGAATACAATAGGAGACTGCTGTTTTATTAATGCTAACCACAGCTAACCGCTAAAGTAAAATGCTAAAGACATTTTTAAACATCCACTCTGTAATATCTCTTGTTTTAGAAATCAGTTCCTTCTGAAACATGACAAGGCTTCACTTCTACTAATTGTACACACAATTAATGATCTCCCACAACAGGAAGGCTAGAAAAAATATTTAAAACGCTGTTATTTTCACTTTATATAGTTTTAAAGAAAAATTAGAACTGACTGACATTTGTATCAGTACGTTAACAATATACAAAAATGGAAGACTGCAAATGAGCCACAATGTTCTGACGAGTGTGTTTCTACGCAAGACACACATCATCTGAAAGCAACAATGTTTATGTAACATTTGTGAATGCTAACTGCTAGGGGGAGGCTGATCTGATCCTTACAGCTTTATCATAGAAGTGCTGTATGTGTGCACTTGGTGTATTTCTTTATCTAGCTTGTACTGATAAACACAAAATTTGACTAAACGTTTTGTTGTTGTATCTACATCTCAGGCCGAAGCTCTAATCTCTCAAAAGGGAAGCATGTTGAAATCAGGAATATACAAACCTTTCAGAAGGTCCAAGTCTCACAAACAAAATAGAAATTGCTTCAGAATGCACTTGCACATGCAAATGTGTCCACCTCAATATGTGCCTGTAACACTCACACAGGACAAATTTAAATGCGACGACGCATGTTCAGTTGGGAGTCCGCAGGTGGTCTGAATGAATCATTCATTACATCTGATCCTGTCAGACGGCGCTTCGTTACGCAAACAGGGAATAATAACCTGGCTTTGTCACAGTAGCTTTTAGAGTAACCAGAAAACCATCAGCTGAACAAACTACTCACGTTTAACCAAAGCTTAGCATTCATTCTTAGGCAGAAGATAACCAAACAGACATCACCTTTTATAATGGGATAATATGTTTTTTAGATGAAAGATTGACTCATGAAAGATTGTTTGTCCTTGAAAGATGGGTCAGAGAGGGATCAAGCTGAAGGAAGTGGAAGAATCTACGCCAACAACAATGACAGGAAACGTCCTCAGTCCTGAACCTCCTCCTGACCATCCTGGCTCGAATAGTTACTGTAGGTGTGCCCATTTCTGCCTCTAGTGCAAATAAATTCTCAAAGCTGACGTCTGTTCTATTATCAGCCCTATCAACCTGCTAATCCTTAAAGCATGCCTTTCAATGTCAGTAACTTGAGTAATGGCTCAAACTATGCTGGCAAACACACCCTATTTATACCGTATTAAGTGTT
Organism: Brachyrhaphis roseni; assembly: GCA_903066815.1. NCBI lineage: Eukaryota > Metazoa > Chordata > Actinopteri > Cyprinodontiformes > Poeciliidae > Brachyrhaphis > Brachyrhaphis roseni. The sequence continues at coordinate 13,036 of CAEFZY010015664.1, forward strand.
TTCAATGCTTTTTCTTCCAACCACTGACTTTCAAAAAAAAAAAATCCCTTAATATGTAATCATGTCCACTCTTACGTCACAGCAGGCCAGGGAGATAATTGAGGAGAAGTTTAAAGCAGGATTAGGTTTTGGATATCTCACAAAGCTCCATCATCTGAAAACGGAAAGGCTACAACACAATGCATATGCATCCACCTAAATTGACAGGCGGAGCAAGGAGATTATTATTTAGAAAGCAGCCAAGAGATAACAATAGACGGTAACAATAGAGGAGCTGCAGGGATCCACAGCTGAACAAATCTTTGCTTTATGGAGTGGCAAGAAAAAAAAAAGCTATAGCTAAATGAAAATAGGTTCTGTTTTTAAAATGTTAAGGGCCAAAGCAAACACGCAGATGAAGACACTCGGTCAAATCAAGTTTACTTGTGTAGCACATTTCAGCAACAAGGCAGTTCAAAGTGCTTTACATCATAAAAACGTCATACAATTACCAATTATAAAATAAGCAATAAGCATTGAATTTTGTCAGAAGCCACCATCAACATCAAGTCAAAAAAACACATCAAATATGTTGATAAACGTTCCACGTAATGCTAATAAAGCAGATCAGAGCAGCTCAGAACTGATGGGAAGACGGATAGAGGAAAATTAATTGCAAACATGTACGAAACTTTATAAGAGGCTGCAAAAGACTTAAGATTGGGTTGGAGGTTCTCCTTTCTGGGTCTGCAAGACCCAGAAATAACTGATATCCACAGACGCTTATTCAAACCATTCAGTCTGACATGCTGTCAGAAGATCTGCGAACACAAATGAGGTGATTCTGACTCCTTAGACAAATGCACGCCACACTTTTCAGATTTTCTCTGCTAAAAAATGTGCAACCAATGCAAGTTTTTATTTGACATTACACTGACGTGTTACACTGTGTTGGCCTATTAAACAAAATCCCAATCAGACACACACAATGCCACGACGTATGAATACTTTTGCAAAACACTTTGATGAAAATCCTTAGTTTTGAAAAAACAGAACTTTAAGAAATTGGAAACGTGTATGGAAGCTTTGACGGTTAAAATATTCTTCACATGAGTCACAGCTGTCCCACACAACCCTACAAAACCTCACATGAATGTAATCTCTAAGGACCATGTAATGCTATGGGCAGAAAAATCTAAACTAAATCTCCTCTCACAACAGTGTTAGGATGAGTCTGCTACAAAAAACAAGCCGTTCTGCACAGGTTTCCAAATAAAGTGAGAATAAAACTGTGTCAGGCGTGACTGGTGACACATCGGTTCCAGGCTCTTTAATAAGCAACTTTTATAGGAATCAGATTAGAGAGAAGAAATAGCAAACAGAGGGCACTTCGACACAAACTCTACCTCGTGTGTGTGTGCGTGTGTGTTGTCTAGGAGCTGCAGAATCCCAAACACACAAAGATATAAACTTAGAAACGCCTCCCTCTTTTTGAGATTTCATCTAGGCACAGCCAATTTCATCTGACACAAGTGCTCTTCCTCTTCTGTAATTACAGTTTAAAGACAAGCTTGTGAAAGCAGCCAGTGGTGAAGAGGGGAGCTTCCAGAATAACATATCACACCCTGTTTCTGCAATCTGAATCATAGGCACTGTTTTTATTAGAAATGGCTAGATTTAGTCCAAATGTACAATTTAAAATACAATGTTGCTCATTTGGATGATTATTTATTTGCAAATACTGCGACTAAGGACTAAAAGAAAACACATGACTCAGTAAACTCATTGACTTTGCGTAAAATTACATAGTTAATCGTTTCTCTAACCCTGGTAGGTGCAACAACCGCCTTATCAGCTCCAAGTTACATAACAAACTAAATTTACTCCCACCGGTTTTTGTGAAGCTGCTTTTCTGAAAGAAAAAAATAGTACTGCACACAATACTTTGAAAACAATGTGTATTAAAGGCTGTACATAATGCACCACACTATGCAAGAATAGTCAAAAAGGTGTAATGAAAGTGTTGTCAATGAAGAATGTTTTTCTTCTCAATATTCAAGCTCTCTCAGAAATTAACTTTCGCATTGAGAGATGTGAAAGTTACCTATTTTGTACCAGCTCAGACTAATGTGAATGCCTGGATTCTCAAAAGATTTTATTTTGTCTAAATATGTACTATTTCAAGGTAAAAGTTTTGATGTTTGCTGGTCCTTATTTTGCTCTTTTTGGCCCCCTTGACGGTCTTCAACGTTAAAAACTGCTCTTTTTTATTGTTTTTAAAGGGAAAAGCCAGCTGATTTGATTTATATGGGGATATTTTGGAAAAACAGTCAGCATCTTGCAGGTATAAATTATTTATGGCAGCATTATTTACATCTACTATTAGTATTAAACCAGAGGCAACCATGATACTGTATAACCTCTATTTGTGAGCATATAGAGGTTTAATTAATCTTTTCGAACATTAACAGGCAACTTTGATCTAGAACATACCAACATTAGATGTTTAGTGATTCACATATTGAAGTTCTGACTTCAAATTAAATCCAACATTGTTTATGTTTTTCCAAAATAAGACGAGTACCATTTACTGCAGGTCCGACACTGACTGCTGATAAATACTCCACATAACTCCACTTCAAAAACATAAACTACCACTTTAAGATATCTAGACTATCTAAATCTTTTCATAACAATATTTAAATTAGAGCATATTTTTGGCATCGTTAATTTCCTGGACTGTATCCAACAATCACCCCCTGCTCAGAATATCTCAGTTTCTGGGACGCTTTATGCTTTTTTGTTGTTTTTTTTGGTAACCAATCATTTATTCTTGTGCTGCTAGAATATCTTGTTGCCTAGATACACACTGATATAAATAAATTTGGCATGCACATTCATAAAGTATCCTTAACTTTTAAGCATTGAAATAGTTAAATATTGTGTTTGACTACATAATTCAACTTTTGCGCTCCAATTTCTTATGCCCAATATTTTTATTAATGGCGGAGGTTACATCCTCCAGGCACTTTCCTGCCTGATGACAGAGTAAAAATTTTACAGCGTGGTAAACAGAGCAATGACCTTTGGAACGGCCGATGTGCTTTGGTCTGTTTTTTCCGCTCTGCAGTGACGATAGCAGACTCTGTTCTCCTGGGGCGAACTGAACGTTTCTGACCCTTAATCACTGCTCATCCATTCTTTTCACACCTCTCTTCTCTTACACGTTCTCACTTCCACCTACCTCCGTCCTCGCGCACACTTTCACAAGGCCTGCAAGCATGCGCACGCGCGCGCGCTCAACCCGGCGTTGCCGTGGCAACCGCAAAGCTTAGCCTCCTCAGCTTCCAGAAAGTACATATACAAAGTTCGGGCCGGAAAAAAAAAGAAAAAGGTGAGCTCAGACAAGCAGAGTTCGACTGCTGAACCGGAGCGGAGTGTGCCTGGGGTGTATGCGATCAGTGGGTGTGTGTGTGTCACTGGCTGAGCGACAGGGCTTGGACACAGGAATGCCAGACAGGATGCAGGAAGAAAATTCCAGAAACTGTTGAGTTAACGCAACATACGCCTTGAGGTGCCCTTGCAAAGCAGAGACTAGAGACTTAAAGGCGTCTCTAGAGTCTAATTTTCACCACGATGTGCTCTGATGTCGATGGAAAATCATCTTTGAGGCAAAGAAAATTCCCAACTGGGTTTGCTGCTCAACATTATTTACTCAGGGTCTCAGTCTTTTTGGCTAGGTTGAGGCGACGGGAAGCTGCTGAATTAAAAACCCAACGCTTGAAAACGACTTTGTTGGGGAGCGCCATTGTTTGCCTCGACGCCGCTTCCCCCTTGGGTTGCGTGCCAGACTCAAGTGAACTGCCGCAGCTCCATTAGGCCATCTGTGGAGAGTATCGGGAGTAAACACAAGAACAATTGCTGTGTATTCATAGGATAAACAACATAACCCAGCAATGCTCAAGTGCGGAGCACAAACAAGCGTGGGCAGTTGCTATTTTCATGTGAGAAGGAGAGAGAGAGTGAGAGAGAAAAAAAATCTTTTAAATACCAGAAACATGAATCCAAATGGAACTGCCTGCACTGGAAAACCCAAAGCTGTCATTATGTTGTTGTTATGAACTAAGACGAATGTAGAGCAGCAGGGGATTCTGCTTTTAAGATTTATTCAATAAACATAATTGCATTAAACTTAGAAGACAATGGTTTCTGTGTCTTTGTTTTTTTTTAAGTTTTAAACATCTGGCAGGAGTGAAAAAGACATTCTCCAGTTCAACATAAAGCAGCAGCTAAAGTTTACACCAATTTATCAGGCAGGCGATTTCTAAGAATGATTTTACGTCTCAATTAAAAAAATAATAATAATTCTAGTCCCATCAGGTTTTTACATGCTTTTCTGAGAAAACACACACAACCTCGCAGATTCACATTTTCCCTACAGTTTTATAGGGTAAGAATTAAGAAGAAGAAAAAAAAACTAGAAGAGAGAAATAGGTTGATTTCTCTCCAGGATATTAATGCAACTCTCACCACTGATAGATAAATTATACAAATGAGGAAAACAGCAGATCTCCCGATGCTGTATTTCATAAAAACAAGAGCTTAAAAAAACTGCAAATCACATGCAGTCCTCTTTAGATTTCTCTTTAATAACCTGGTAGATTATAACATTTATGAATATATATTTTTGAAAGTTATCAAGCAAAAAGAACAAAAAGCAAATCTACTTTTTAAAAATTGAAGCATCTTCTCAACAAGGTGACTCCTAAGCATCTTTATTCTCACATTTTCTACATTTTATCAGGCTCCTGCAGCACAGTGGGAACCGTTTATGGTTCAGTTTGCAGAATATACAATAACAGAAGCTACAACAGGTTTAATTCAGCATTTTTCTGCCCCTCTGAGGATGAGCGTTATTTGGACACGGACAGAAACAGCCTCGGGGGTAAACATCCAGCAAAGCTCAGCGAGGGGCCACAGCTGTCCTCGACTGGAGCATCTTCTCAAGTGCTTCGAGTGAAACACAGCCTCACACACACACACCCACACACACACACACACACCCCCACACACACGCACGCACAGAAAATAAAAGAGGACATAGACAAGTGACTGAGGACAAAGAACATTTTCCCCCATAATGTTTAGCAGGCAAAGATGAAAGGGTGAAACAAAATCAAATAAAGGGATTCACTGCGTAAAGATTAAATAAACAGAACCAAATTATTCCCTGCTGTTCGGTGTAGTCGATTTGCTGTAGTCGGCAGAATCTGAAGTTTTGTTTATATTCTCCTTAACTTTACTCTGCTTGTTTTCATTTGACTCAATAATTCACCTAAATGTGTCAGAATCCAGAACAACTTTTATTTGTAGGTGATTCCTCTGTGAAATGGCAGTATTTGTTGTACAGGCGTTATGGCTAACCACCCAGGGTGGCTGGCACATTCAGGGGGTCACGGATACGATGTCCATTATATATATATATATATAT
>CAEFZY010015684.1:0-33882 GCA_903066815.1 Brachyrhaphis roseni
GCTTATTTCCAGGCCCAAAAGAGCAACTTCACGTTCAAAAAGGAGCCCAAAAAGGCGAAACCTGCAACTCATTAAGTATGCAAGCGACTTTTTTGGCGACAGAAACTCAAAATAGTTCCTGTTTTTCCACCAACAAAATGCGCATCTCCCTCCATTGTTTACATTTCTGTCGCATAGAAACGTCGGTCACTCGACAAGACTTAAATAACTAAAGAAGGTAGTAACGCATAGTAACGCAAAAATGATTTTGATAAGTAACTTTAATCTGATTACTGGATTTGAAATAGCAACGCGTTAGATTACTCGTTACGGTAACGCGTTACAAAGTAACGCGTTACTGACAACACTGGTTGTGACTGAGCAATTTTGAGACATGGATCTTCTTTGATCTAAACTACAGCAGTAGGCTTTAATCTCCGATGGCGTTGCATAAAGTGAGGTTCATTGTTGCACACATTTGCTCTTTTGACCCATGTGTGAGTTATGAAGACAGTTGGTTGAGCTGGTTCTTATTTAGGGGTGCCAGAGAAAAAGTGGATGAAGACAAACGCGTGTCGACTTACAAAATGCTAAAAATCACATTCGACTTTCCTTCAACTTTACAATTTTGCGCTCATTTCTGTTGGTTTGTCAAATGAAACCCACCAAAAACAAATCAGCTTGTAGGTGTAATGCAAAAAAAAAAGTTAAAGGTTTAAAGTACTTCCAAATGCCATTTCATCAGTTGAGAGAGGATATCGGCAAACCTCACACCTATTTACCCTTCGAGACCTGAAGGTATTCACAAGACGATCACGTATTTGCTAACTCCACTGCTCAATGACAACGATTTCTCTGCGCAGACAGAGTCGGAGTTTGTAGTAACGCTGTTTATTTCCTCAGAGGAAAGCCGGGGATATATACTGAACAATAAGCAGATAATAACTCGCGCTGCCTGCTCGGGGAATTAAGGCCCCTCAAGCAACATTCTAAGCAGGTTCCCCTGTCTGACGCTGATTTCCTTGGTCTCATCGTTTCTAATGAGCACAGGGATGACTCACATCATCAATATGCAGCCATTCCACCACCAGTGTGTTGTTGGATGTGATCTCACAGTGCGTTCAGTGCGTCTCCGTCTGCACCCTAGAAGGACTCATAAAACCCCGCTGCGGTTCTTCATCGCCATTAAGCAACGTTAGATGTGCAAACATTGCTCAACTGCTCCCGTTCTGTTTCGCAGTGAATCCATCCGACGTCACTCACCTCACCAGCGGGCCAGCGGCCGATTGCTGTCTGCATGTCAAGCCCTTCGCGCGCCGCTGTCAGCATTATCATTCGTTTGACCCAGTAAAGCCTTGCAGAGCCCTGGCGCTAAAAGCTTTATCTAAATCTGTGCAAGCTGTAATCAACGGCTAATAACCATCCAGGCGGCTCAGCCAATTGTTTAGACAGCCAGGTGGAATTGGATTAGCTGATTGGGTCGTTCGCAATTTAACTGCGAGGCTGCGGGGTTAGCTGCTCCAAGTGGGAATGGCGCAATCGCTCTGTAGGAACCACGCCGGGACACGTGGATGCTGGTAATAGAAAGAGTGTCACAAACTCAAAAACGGGCGAGCAGAGATGCACCCGGAGACGGTATCCAAAATGGCAGAGCAATTTCTACGATTTGATTTGTGGTTTTTAACATTTGGATGCCTAAGCTAAGTGGTGGCAGAGTCATCGTGGGTTCTTCAGATGCGAGAGTGGCTGCACATTCTGTTATTAAAAGGGAGATAATGCCTGGTGTGGCCCGCCTAACTCTCTTGTTAGTTGTCGTCATGAGGAAAGCTAGTCGGAACAATGACTAGTCGGAACTTGCTGCATTCCTCTTGGTTGTGCAGGAGGCTCAGACTTCTGCTTTTCAAAGATGTATGATTGTATAATTGCACATCCGTTTGCAGCCATTTTCACATGCAAGTGTGAATGTTGAGTTAGGGGGCGTGACCCAGCAGCAGATTATTTCGACTTAAAGTGTCAAGAGGCCCCAAAGCAGATAATTTGGAAAGTAGCTCAAAGTAGGCAGAACTGACTGAACTAAAATTACTATTAGTAAATTTGCAAAACGCAATCCAACAGAAATGCAGTGAAAGTTGATGAGCCAAACGATCTGCATGCCGCAGGGTTCCAACACACGCTTGTTGCCGGTGCGTGTCGATGCTGACCTATAAGTGTTTTGCAATCAGAACATGTGCTTTCCCTTGATCAAAGGTGATCAGGTTTGGCTCCATTTGACACACCGAGCTGCTGCAGCAACACAATCTGCTCTAGTGGACCAGTTTCACATCCCTAAATAGCCTGTTAAAAAAAAAGAATGTGTTTCACCTAACTGGAAAAAAAAAACTGGCCCAGGAACAGCTCAGTGGTACCTGACTTGCATACATATATATATACATATATATGTATGTGGCGTTTGAGTGCAGGAGTTGGGCATTGCAATTGTAATTTCTCGTGACTTTTCATGTCACAAACATAAACTTTACATGATTAAGTGCTATGCACCAAACTGACATTGTGTCTAATAATAAGGTGAAATGAAAATGACGCATCTTTTTTAATTGGATTAAATTCTTCACTTTGAGGTGTCCAAAAATCTGAAATCATCTAGAATCATTTCATCTGTTCAGCATATAACTGTTTTTATGCTTTTCTGTAACTATAGTGGCCCCATTATCAAAGAAGAAATACACTTATCTTTTTGTTTTTAAAAGCAGAAAATTGTTCTATTTTCTATACAGGAATTTTGTAACAACTGAAGATAACATAGTTACTTGGTAGTGCTATATAATAGAATCATGTGCCTGGACAACAAATAGCACTGCCCCTTTAAATAACCCAGTTCAAGTTTGATAAGTTTTGCTGTATTCTGGTTTGACCAAGAAATGATCAGCTGCAGGTTAGCCTCCTTCTGCAACAGAAAAATAACCTTCGCTGTCAGAAGCTGAGAATTCAAATTTTAGCCATATTAGCTGTCCATAATACTCAACCACATTTCCTTACAGTAGTGACACCAGACAACACAGTTTCTCCACTCTCTAACGACTAGACATGCAGATAAGGAATGGAAAAGTTGCACATATTATTTGAATTCCATCCTTGGGTGACAGCCATGTTAGCCACATTAAAAACCTCCAGTCTCAGCATCATGCAGGCCCAGAAAGATGCTTTTCAACAATGTTAGATATGTAAAATGAATCTTCACAAAAAAATGTCAAAATAAATTCATGACCCTGGCCAGATTCCTGATTCTATGTGAGGAAATAGGATGTATTACGGCACATTTCAGGGTATTCTGCTGGCTAAAGAGCAAAGCCAAATTAGACTGAAAATAACTAAAGAAGTCTGAAGTGGAAAGTAATTTGTCCCGCTTTTTAGTTTTTGTTTCATGTTGTAAATCAGAACAGAGCAAGTCGAAATCAAGTGAGAATATTTCCATGTGAGCGAGAGGTGACGCTCGGAAATCAGCCGGCAGACGGATTAAGAAAATCGACGTTGAGCAAGAAAGAGGTCGCACCACCAACAGCAGCTCTCAAGCTGTCAGTCAACAGCTGCTGAGTGAAACCCAATTGGATCAAAGTTCAGACAGTTTTCATTAAAAAATCAAAATTTCTAACACGGTCGCTCCCTTTGTTGCTAAATGAAAATTTGCTCACAACAGCTGCAGAATCTGCTTAATGGGTTGAATGTTTGCAAAACAGGTGTTAAATTGGATCCCATGCCAACAAGCTGGGTTTTTTTTTTTTTTTTTTTTCTCGAGTTGGTGTGTTTAGTGTCTTACTTTGGGATTTTTGACTCTGTCTTTTCCTTCTGTCCGTTTCTCCACAACCGGCAGTCTCTTTGATTAAAATTGTGTTGTCATCTGCTTTCTATGTTATTCACTCTCAGAAATGGGACATGTCCCACCCACTACAATCTGTCTCTGCTACATAGCCGACATTGGGGAGGGACTCCGGCCGCCTCGCGCGCGCACACGCGCATACACACCCCCACGCACTCCTATCCTTACACACCCACTTGTCATTTGGTGCCCAGATGGAGCCCAGGCAGGCAAAGCAAGCTAGCTGTGCATCCTACTTTTTGCAGAAGGATCTGCCTCAGGGCATGGATGGTATAAGAAAAACATCAATGATTAGCTGTGATATTCTATATGCAGTAGAGGAAGCAGCGAGGTGGTAAAACTAGAGTTTCCTTGAAAAATAGCAAGACCAGAAAATAATTATGTTTGCATTCAAATTTGCAGGAATGTATTAGAAATATCTGTAGAAGTTTAATCATGAAGTGGGTAAAGTTGCTCTCAAAAGTTTAAACATGTTATGTTAAAAGTTTTTGTAATTTACAAACAATGTGAAATATTGTTAGAAACTAAACTAACAGGGGTCAAATAAGCAGCTACTATAATTACATGTTTGCATTAGCATCACGTGACTTCACATATGTCCCCAAGTGCCACAAAGTTGCTTTGCTGTATGTTTTTAGTTCTCCCTCCAGGTACCGACAGGAGATCCTTTTTAAAACTCGATGGTCTGATAAATAGGATGCGTTAAAACCACTAAAAGCTTTGAATACAGTACAAGCACCTGAAATCAATTCTTAAATGGACAGGTAGCCAGTGTGGGGACTTTAATATTGATGTGATGTGAGCTCGCTTTCTGGGCCTCATTAGTATTCTTGCAGATGAATTCAGGAGCTATAGATGTTGTAGGAAGATCAGAAAGTGTGGCATTACAATTATCTATTCTGGAAATGTTTAAAGCGTCACTGTTATTCCCGTATCAAAAACACATCTGGGTGTTGCTTTCGTGTATGATTGCAAAATCCTATCTTCGATAGAAACCATTAAGCTGTGCTAAAGGTGGACCTTGTAACTCCCCCACTCAGCTCCTTCAGACTAGCCAGCACCGATCAGCAAACACAAGACAGAGTTTGGTAAAGCACAAGAGATTTTTAGAAACAGACACCCAATTTCAAGGCGCTGAATTACAAAGTCAAATTTCTTTTAAGTCATATTTGATACGTACAGCATTTTTTTTGAACGACTGAAGGTAACGCAACAGAGTTATTTTACTGTGCTGCCCCTTTAAAAAGCGCATCAATGGATCAATATGCCTGAGGTAATCAGAAGTGATGACAATATTCAGAAGGGCTGTGCAGCAAGAGGAGAGCATAAAGCTGTCTGGAAGACCCAGTACTCTTAGTAGATATAATGCTGCGACTTGTATTTCTTGTAAGTTGGATAAGAGGGTTATGCAAGTGACAGTGATTAATCTGGAGCACACTGTTGTGCACTGAATGCAATTTCCAGGAAAGCTCAAACACATTAAACACGGAGCTCAAAGCCCGTTTTGCTGCTGAATGCAGAGAAGGCCACTGCTGTGCATTAGAACTGACCTGGACTGCGACTCTGGATTAGCATGAAATATTTCAGAGCCGTTTTTGGACTACATGCAAACAGTTACACGGTGATGCCAGGGGAGTGCAAGATTTGTATTGTGATGCTTTCTGACCACGGAAATTTGCAGAGTTGTTGTTTGAGCAAAACCTTTGGGTAAAATTGTACAGAGTTAATCAAGGTCACTTATATTAATAATTCAAATAATACATAAGTCAGTCTGTGGCCTTTCTCTTACTAACTGTATTTAGACACATTGATATGCACAATTAAGTTATATATATTAATTCCATAATATGTATGGAGCTAATATATAACTTTATACATATTTCCTACAGTGTATTATAAGCCTGGAGGACCACCAGGCTTGAGGTTTTTTTTTTTCATTTTTGGCTTTTTTAAAGACTTTATAACTGGTGTTTATTTATTAATCTTCCAGTCTTCCAATAATGCATTACTATCAAGTGATATTTTCATATTTCCTGTCAACTTTAAACATCTTTTTAAACTCAAAAACATGGCTGCCGTCTGGATAATTGCCCTGGTGCCCTGGACACCGGGCTTAGCAAGTTTTCCATATTCTGGAATTATATCATAATTCCAGAATATGGATTAAATCAAAGAAAATGCAGTTTTATAAAACATTATAGAAACAAGTACTGCTGGGTAATAAACTAAGGCCCTCATATTTATTCCCACTTAAAATTGCAATAGTTTTCTATAGGTGGGTCACGGTAAAAAAGTTGTTGCCTTACATGTTAGGTTTTATAAAGGGGAAGCATGTCCTACTTTTGTTGTTAATTTTTGATTAGTGATTAAAACTAGGTACATTGTATTTAAATCAAGTTCTTTTCCAGAACAGAATTTTAATAAAGATCAACAATTCATAAGTGAACTTTTTTTTTCAATGGAATTTAATGTCTTTACATCTTTGGACATCTTATCACACGTGCTTTCCCTGACCTCAAAAAAATACACATTTAGTGCTCCATTTTTCTATTTGGACTTATTCCCATTTTTGGAAATCAGAGAACGAACGCCGCGGCTCTGCAGAGTCCGGCCCAGAGTCAGTCCTGTTGTTGGGAGATCTGTGGTCTCCTCTCTGCAGTTGGCCACCACACAGAGGATGCTCGGTTCCCTTTGAACGAGGACGCTATCAGCGCCGATGCCTCACGTGCTACTTGATACTGGCGGGGAGGTGAGTCTCTGAAGAGATGAAATGCACTTCAGCGTGTTGTCAAAAAATGAAAAACGCCAGAGGTCTGGCACAAGACTGCCATCAGCCAGGAAGCGGGAGGCTTGGCTTGGATTACAGGTTACCCTGAAAATATATCCTCCCTTGTGGTCTGTAGAGACATCAGCTGCACACTCAACCTTCTCCTGGAAAACTAGTGTACTAGTGTACAGACGTATTTTCTCACTCGACAACATGATTGAGCGGCGTTAAGTCAGTGATCCTGACAGCAAATATTACTAAAGATGTATTCACCGGAGCCAATAGCTGATACTTGTGATTAAATTGGAAAAATCCTGACCTCAAACATGCCACAAAGACGGATATTTTACTTCTTATTGGCTTTTCCTCAATGATCTCTGTAGAGCCATTCCACTCACAAAACACTAGTTTTTGTTCCAGTTGTGCGTCTTCCATCTTTGTCCAATTTAATTTTCTATAAAGAAAGTTTGGAATACGTACCAGAATAAATTTGGATAATTAAACGAAGAATGACTTGCGATTTGCTGCTGCTTTTTGGGTCAGAGTAATCAGTGGTGAAGTCAGTTTTTGTCAAAGTCAACCCAAAGTCTACAATTTCCACTCTGAAATGATAAACTCTTGACATTGAGGAATGCCATCAGATTCTCCAAAAGAAGAACTCCTCTTTCTATGTTTCTATGACTTTTTCCTTTTCTTCTGTGAGACGTTAGTGAACAATTGCTAGGTAACTTGTATACATTTTCTACAAAGTCTCAGGTTAAATGATTAAAATGTCCAAAGTGCTTGCCAATATCAGTGTTTGTGGTTATATTCACAGTATCCTATTTCATTAGTTTGTCTTGAAGGACCTTTTCATTTCAGAAAGTACTGGAAGGATAATAACGCAACAGGTGGCAGCTATATATTTTTCATAACCCCCCTCAGGCAAACTGTCTAAAAACCTTTTTTTTTTTTTACAGCAACACCGTCTTGCAAATATCATTCCTGCTTTTGTGTCGTTATTGGACAAACTTTCACGATGACAGTGCACCTGCAAGAGCCATAACAATAAACCTGATCTTAATACGCAGAGAAATTTCATGAAGACATTATCCCGTTATTGTCTGTGCTGCAGGCAGCCGCTCTGAAAGTGGCTAGAAGACAGGAAAATCACCTAATCATCAGCCTCCATAAAAATCTAATGCTTGTCTAGCAATGCCAGTTATGGGAGGACATGAAGATTTTATGGAGTTAGAGATGACTGGGGCATAAAATTCAAGCTGGTAAAATTGCCTTGAGGGGGGCTTTTATGTCCAAACTGTATGAAACTTTGAAAGATTGGACACGTTGGATGGTGATGGGCGTTATCTACTCCAGTCACTCCACAGGAGCCTGTCAAGGTTTCATCAGCCTCCCTCTGTTTCAAGCCTTGCCGTACTGTATGTTTTCACCCAGGTCACAGCGCATCGGCAAGAAGAAGCGACGGGTAAATGTCGATTCAACCAGCATGGCAGTTTCTGTCCAGGAAATGCCAGGGCCTCGGAGGGAGGTCGGCCGAGACGGCGTCAACGGTGTCACTGGAGCTGTCTTTCAAAATTTCTTTGGGTGCAACATGGCGTTCAGTGTCGCTGCAGCACACTGAGACTGCGCTTGCAGCAATTTTCTGTGTGTCTCAAGGCTGGTTGGTCAAGGGCAAGCTAGCTGTAAATCTAATTGGGAGAGTTGGATCGCAGAGCCTGCCACTTAGTCCTGCCAACAGCCATGCCCTGCCTTTGACTTATATCCAACATAATTCTGATGAGAGGATATGACCTGTCCTCTCTGTTTAATCTTCCTTCTTCCCCTCTTTTCCTCTGCTCACCTTTGTTCGAATGGCAAACGTTCAGTCGCAATCCTGAAGATAATCTCTGGTCATGGAGCACCAGTCTCATTAGGCGTTGCTTAGATGTTCTTGTTCATGTATTCATTTATAACAGCTGAGTTAATTGTGCAAATGAAGGATAACACAGCTTACAAAACTCTCCTTACATACGACTCCCTCAGTGATGCGAGGAGAGTTAGCTCTCTACTCAGAGGCACATTGGGGTGAACAAAAGGACAGATACATTGAAGATGTGGCATCAGTTCATTATCTGTTTCCAGAGGCAACCTTGGCACATGACAAAACAGTATGTGAGCTGCTTAATTCAAGGTGTCCTGATTGTGTTTTCATCAGTCAGGGGAGGCACTCAAAAGAGAAGCGACGCATATCCATGGTTCTCAAACAGTGTCACTTGTGGAACTCTGCTAACACTTTACGGTTTTCAGGAAAAAAAATTGGTGGCGATCAACAATTTGACAGTGTAAACAAAAGACTAAATACAAGACAATGAAGAACTGAAAGAAGCGGGCCTTTGAAGTGAGAACATGGATCTGGGAATGACACCATCTCCATTTGAGCTGTTTTCAGCAAGATAAGCTTTTGGGCGTTGGTAATGCTAAAAAAAGGCTTATTTCCTTAGCTTTAAACCTATATGTGCAGAAGCCTTGGAGTTCCTGCAATCTTGCTGACCAACCTAAACACTGGAGTGCCTCTTGCAGTGTTTTAAAACCTTTCAGCCTGGATTGATTTAGATCTGTATCTGTACTCTTTGGATCCGGACAAACAGCACACACGTTTGATTCTATCTGCATCGTTGTTCTTTACAAGAAATGTTCCAGGATTTTTCTTCATGGCCAACATGGAGATAGTTTACGCCGTGTGCTTTAGAGCTGTTTTCTCTTGCTTCGCCTCAAACATTCATTGTTAGCCAGCCTTGACGTTCTGAACACACCGCATGGGGTCTTTTAATCAGTCTGTGCTTACCTGAATAAATTAACACAATATGTTCAAAGTTTTTGGATTTTCATGTCAGTAGGGAACGTCCAGTTTCCATTTTTAATGTCTTTTTTTTATTTTTATTTCCCCATTGGCTCAAGAACACAGTATCATTATGCTCCGATCTCTGCACAGGTTTCCAACTTCTGTAAGAGTTTTTCTTTTGTTTGTTTCTAAGATAGCACTAAAAAGCACAGTGTTTAGATGGAGCTACTATTGACAATCAGTAACATTACCACTGTTGGCTTTAAAAGTAGTTTTAAATCAGTAATATTTTCATCAAAGCTATAAGATTTTGTAGGAAAAGTCAAAATATATTTTTTCCCTTGAGGATTTAAAAGTTTGGACGGAAATTATCTAAGGATTCATCCAAATATGTGTGTGTTGTAATTCTATGAATTCCTTGTCACAGCAATTTCTCACTGTTGACGCCAAAAGACGGAAATTTTAATTCTTATGAATGATAAAACTTATTGATGCACTGATAGATATAGAGTACATCATGCAGTCTAAAAATTTTGTATTCCAACTTGTGTTTTCAGTAAGAAAGAGAACATTTGTTTAAGTGACCATGTTTTAAGGATTCTGACTGAAACACTTGGTGACCTTAACCAAATCCTGCTATCTTCTCTGTTGCATTGATCGCTTCTGCCTTCCTGACCTTTAATATGCACTAATCGTCCCAGTAGATCAGCCAAGGCCATTAGATGACAACTGTCTTCAGTTCACTGCTGAGCTGGTAAAGGAAAGACCTCAATACTCAGCCAGTAGGACTACATTTTAGGCTCTGCAGGGCCTCTCTGAGCAGGTGTTTCAGCTTAAAGTCAGCAGACATGAACAATGGCAATAATGTTGAACAAACACGCAGAGGATCCCTCTGCTAGAATGGTATTTCCTTTTCTTTTTCTTTCAAATCTGGAAACAATTTTAGCCAACGGGGTTTGCCAACTCCCTCTTTTCACCACTCACTGGCATGTGTTATATGGCAGCGTACATACACACACACACACCCACACACCCCCACACCCACACACAGTACCTGCTCTCTCCTTCTTCATGGTCTCTGTAGCTTTCAGCATAGAAGTCGTTTTTGATCAATGGGATTCTGTTTCATAGACCCATCTGGGCCCTTTGATACTCAGAAGAAAGATGGAGGATAAAAAATGGTTTAGAAAATAGTTCCACGATAAGATAATGCTTTCAATGAAAGTTGTCTTCCATGTGTATGGATTTAATTTTTGTTTTTAAGGATGGGTAATACCACATCGAAAGATTGGTGCTTTGAATAGTTTTCCTGAGGTTCGCTTAACCGTGAAATCATCAACATGAAGTTTATTATTTTTGACGAGACATCTAGGATACCTCCGCAAGATACTTCTGGTCTTGACCATTCTTACCACATATCTCCAAGGGTCACAAGAATTGACTGATTTATTTATTTTTATTTTAATCAAAACTTTTAATGTAAATCAGCTGGAAACTGAGCTGGACATGCACTGAACAAGAACAAAAAGCGTCTCACTGGTCCCAATTTAAAATGGAAAACTTTCACACAGTTGTTGCTGCCGCATTCTCTTGGAGCCCGAGTAGACAAACGCGACAAGAAAAAGGAATCTTTAAGAAAATCACACAAGACGTTGAGTTCTCAGACAGGCAGAAGTTGATTTGTCAGAATGATGTTTAGTTGCTCGCATGCTGTTCTCAGTGGGAATGGGTGGGAAAGTCCTAGCTGCGATTGGTTTGAGTTGAGGTTTAGAAACATGACTGTCTAGGAACCCTGCTGTCTGAATGTGTGACTGTCCTCTAAGTGGTAACAAACCACTCTGACATGGTGTCAAGACAATGTTTGCTTTGTGTGAGTGCCCGGTGGTAAAGAGGGGGTATGCTGTACTGCTCTTTGGGATTTTCATGAATTGAGCCTCCAGGGGGCGCACTATCAGAGATTGTGTCATGGTACGGCTTCAGGGATGTGGTCACTCTACCCCTCGAGATATGTTTACTTGAGTTTGACTGCTGCCTTAAGCCTAATGTGTTTTGGCTGCAAATCCTATCAAGATATTTATTGTACTGCATGTCTTGAGAGATGGCATAGTAGGGAAAATATGTGCTGAATTTAACAGAATAAACAGAAGTTATTAACTTATTCAGAGAAAATTGGTGAATAGCAAATATTTTGATTTGTAACACCTGGTCCAGAAGTGACCTCCCATTTTACTTTCTCATACATGGACTGGAATTTTCCGTACGTTATAAAATTAAAGATGGAATGTGCAATTTTGCAATCTTGAGGTTTGCCATATGTCAAGGAGGCTGAATGAGGAAAAATGTTCTCTGTTATAATTTATAATGACAGCGTCTGATGACGTGGCGATAAGATGCAGCATCCAAGATCCTTTTCAAACCTTATCTGTGTTTGAGCTATTTTTTAATACCACACTAGAATTGAAAATATCCTACTTAACGTACACCTCTGATTAAAGTAAACAGTCAATTTTTGTGTTTCTTTTCTGATTGCTTTCCAGGTTCATTATTATTGCCATTTAGGTTTGCCGTATTCTTCATTCCTCATTCATTCATTCCTACGGTTTTATTTCATAGAAGGTCTCACCATATTTGTCATTTTTTTTGTTATCTAGTTTTTCTTTGCACATTTCAATTTCGTTTCTTTAAATTAGTGTTTGCCTTTTCCCTTTAGTTTATTGCTTATCTATGTTATTTATCTATGTCTACTTCAGCCTCCGTCGTGTTAATTTGTCAGGATGTAAATAAAACCATGTTACTTCTGATTTCTCTGAAAGATAATGGGAAATCTTACTGAAAAAGTAAGCTGAAGTAATAAGTGTGCGTTAAATACTGAACACTTTTAGTGGTTTTACCAGCTGATTTATTTTCTTTGCTCAGTCATTCAATTCTACCTATTTTTTCCATTAATTTTGACTTTTGCTGTTAAATTCATGTCTTCTGCACTTAAAAATGTAACATCCATACTATAGGATAATAATCACTGTGTTATGATGTTTTTTTTTCTAATTTTATGGAATATTCTATCAGCAATATACTCGACCTCTTTAACTCAGAAGTCGTCTGCTTGCAAGTTTTCACTAGCATCTTTATTCTATACACTGCACACGAAAGCCAAAAACGCCTTGGCCGAGGCTGAAAGTTTTTTTTTCTTCCTCCATCATTGTAATTGCATTCAAGATGAGATCAATATTTACGGCACATGGACCCCAAAGGGCCGAAGGACTAAGCATTTCTTCTTTTTTTCCAGTCTTTCATTTGATTAAGGAAGACTGCAGGCAGAGCTAAAGCTGATTAAAAGCTGAAGGAAACCAGGGGTTATTCTCTCCTGGTAAAAGGCGTCAACCCTTGACCTTTCACTGTACCTTTAGAGTAAATATGGCTCTTAGAAGAAAAATGGTTTAATTCGGAATTAATCTCACCTAACATGATTGAGATTCACGCAAGTCACAATAAATCAGATGTGAAAAAAAGGCGAAACTGAGTGGAGAATTTATTTAAAAAGAATAAAGTGAGTAAGTTGGATGGCAAAAAAGACAAAAACGGTTGGTGAAGGACAAGAAACACAGAGAAATGAAGTCTGCAGAGTGTGAAAGGCCAACGTCCCACACTGTGATTCCATCTGGCCTCCATCTCAGCATGTGTGTGTGTGTGTGTGTGTTTGGGCAAGTGGAGGAGCGCCAGAGCGAGAAATGACCCTGTGTGTGTTTGTGCATGTACGCGCCAGGGATTCGTTTGTGTGTTTTCGTGTGATGACATTCTTGTGGGTCTAAGCATGCAAGTGTTTTTATTTTGTGTGCGCGCGTGTGTTAGTGCGCACTGCCTCTTCTTGCCGTCGCAGCGTGTGTCATTACCTGACCTGCTTACAGAAACTTAACTAAGCCAACAGGGAGGCATCTGTGACACAAACAGGACACGCCGTTACCGGGACGACTGGAGGTGATTACGGAAATCACCCATTTGAATTTTAGAGTTCTGCTGTTTTGAAATTCCCAGCAAACAACCGTGTGATAAGACGAGCATTAAATGGACCTTGCTTCACATCAAGCCTGGGAGCCATTTGAGTGAACTAAATACAATAAGTGAAAAACCAGTTAGGTGGGTGATGCTGGTGTTAGCTGAAGCTCAAATGGTTGGAAGGAAAATCTGCTTAAGACTCATGTGAGCCACTTGTTACTCGGAGTAACATTTTGGTTATTAACATGCAGTGGTTACATAAATCACAGAAAACACTGTTTGTGACTGACTTTTCTTTATTTCCTACCAATATGTGCCTCACATACTAATTTTGACCTATTTTAACCATTTTTATTCAGGCCAGTAACAAATGGATATACTCACTAAGCATAGATCTTTTGCTACATCAATGTCAATGTTTTGAAAAGTCATAATTTTCTCCATTTTTTTGTAAAGTGACTTGAAATTATGTGTTGTCATCCGGTGCTATTTAGAGAAACTGAATTGAATTCAAACTGATCAAAGTGTTTATTACACCTTTCCTGTGGCTTAAAGACATTCATTGAGATGGATCTCCAGCCGTAAGGCTGGTGTAAGGACTATAATTCCCATAATGCACTACTGTCAGTGTCATAAAGCTAACAAGTAGCTAAGCTACATTTGGCTAAGGGCTACAGCATTCCAAACATAGCTTTTCCTGCTGGTGCAGTCAGCTGAAGCGAACCGCTGACATTGATAAATTGGACTCGAGAGATTGTTTGAAACAGCAAAACATTTACAATTCTCTTCTTTAAGCATGTAAGCAAGAAAGTAATTAAATTCTATTACACCTTTCAGACATATAGACCACAAAGTGCTTCACAAAGGCAAAACTATTAAAACAAAAAAAACGTTAACAAAAAGCCTGCCTGAATAAAAATGTCTCAGAAAAAAAGCCTCAGAGCCACCGCTTGAAAAGGGTTTTTTAAAATGGTCAGATATACAGCCAACAACATTTGACTCAAGGACCTCGGAGTCCTAGACGAAGCTGGGTGATCCAAAAGGTCCAGAATGTACTTAGGAGATTGGCCGTGGATTGCCTCGAAGGCTAAAACCAAAATTTTTAAAATGAATCCTCAAGTGGACGGGAAGCCAGTGCACGGAGGCGGAAATAGAAGTTATGCGTGATATTCTGTTGGTTCATTAGCCTCGCTGCAGCATTCTGTACAGACTGAAGGTGAGCCAGAGACGTTTATTCAAACATAAAATAAAGACTATTACAATTGTCCAAGTGGGACAAAATGAAATCTCCAGCTCAGTCTATGACACAAATGGTTGGTATATTTTGGTATAAATTTATCTGATTTAGTGAAAACTAATTTACCCAGATTTTCTGAAATAAATCTGGTTTCTTAACATTTACAGTTCATACTGCGCTGTGAGATCATTAAATCATTTTATTGGTTCTATTTTAATATTTGTCCTCTGTTTACCTTTTGTAGTTTATCAGTTTCGTCATTCTTTTTCTCAGTAGTTTAGTTGACTGTAACTAGTTTAGTGTGTTTGTTGATTGAAGTGTAAGGTGAACTCTTTGTTTATTTACTATTGTACATTGGAGACAGGTTGTCTGTGTTTACTCCATGCACATGTGTAGCATATTATGTTCCAGGGAATGGCGGTGCTGGACTTATGTCTCCATTTATTATTTTAAAAACCCTAAACCTTATCAGGCAGGTATTTCTAACAGACTTAACTACTTTGCTACTATTTTCTCAATTACCAAGCGGTGCCTTGACTTGGTCATTTTAATTTAAGTGACAAGTTTTATTTATCATTACCCTAAGCAATTATTTAAAATGATTACTAACCAAAATTAGGCTTCTCTGTGGCATAACAAGTGGATGCTGGAAAAAGTGTGACACTGTCCACTGTTCAGAACCGCCTGGAACAAAGAATCATAAAACTCAACCATGTGTTAAGGGTTAACCTTAAGCTAGACAAAGACTTGTGTCTTTGGGCTCGGCACAACAACAGAGCGATTGGGATGAGAAAAGAAAAGGAAACGAATAAGAAAAAGATGGAGAGGAAGAGGAAGCGGTGGGGATGGAAGGACATTAGAGTGCCAGATGCACGTTCAGTTTCAAAGTTCTCCAGGTTGCACTTCAAAGGTTGGAAAAGCCTTTTCTCCATCCAACAGAATGCAAAGAGAGCAGATCAAAGCCGTGTGTCTCCGTAAGAGGCCAGGTCTCAAAAGACGACTCTCATCGGTCCGACTTTGGTTTTTATAGCGTTGGTCGGTCTCTTGTCAGTGACGTCTCCAGCTCAGTGAATGCTGGGGAATTCGGTTCTGCTAGTTCATTTGAGTGAAATGGATGATTATGTTTGTGTTCCTTGTTGTTGCTCAACAGGTCTTGCCATGTTTAGTTCCATTATTATTGCTTGGGTAATTCATTTGTATTTAGCGTCCTAATTTGTCCTGGTGTCCTGCTCTTTGTGCTTTGGATTTTTTTCTCCTTTTGCTCAGTGTTTTTTTTTCTCTTGCCCTTTTGTGTAGTTTCTTTGCGTCCCATCAGTTCTCCAGTTTCATTCACCTCCCCTCAGCTTGTCCGTTTGCTCGCTCCCCCAGCCGTTTTCTATCGCCTGATTTTCCTCTGCCAGCGCTCTCCCTCAGCTGTTTCCTATTTTCCTCTGTGTAGTTTGTCTGGTTCCACTGTCATTTCCCACCGTTACCTCTATGTTTAAGCTTCTGGACTTCCATTGTTCTTCACTCCTGCTTGCATTTTGGTCCAGCTCCAACCATACAAAACATGACATGTAGAAGGCATTTATTGTAGATTTTGGCTTTAATTTATGTATTAACATTGAAAGAAATTAATAGCCTCATACATTATAACTTTATTGGTAAAGTATTGCAGCAACAGAGGACACAACGTTTGTTGTTCTGTTTCAGACAGGCAGCTATATCATTTTGGAAACTTTGTTTCTGTTTTTTGGCATTTTTTTTCTCAAGATCATCATATCATGAGAATCTGTTTCTCCAAGTGTGTTTCTTTCTCTAACTTTGCTATTTTTATTGAACGCAGATGAGATGCAACAGCAGAGATCAAATATTTAGCTTTATTTTTAATGAAAAAATATATATATTCAAAACTAGAAAACAGGTAAATAATATTGGTAGCTGTTAAAATTGCACATTTCATTTAAAATAAATGCAACATACACAGCACGTATTTGAAATGAGCTCAGTCAGTGTAAGGCGATTCGGTCGATGGCCGGTTCTTGGAAGCTCTTTGTGGCACGTATTACATTAAATGTAAAGAAGCCATCAGCAAATTCCCTGCAGGTTTGCCTCGGGAGAAACACTAATGTGTCGGAGCATCCGTTGTAGCCAGTAGGTAGCGCAAATGTGGTTTATTCAGGGGATGAAGAAAATTATGGTAAAATGAAAAGGTAATTTTAAATTGAAACTAAAATATTTAAGTCTGACGTTATAAAATGAGGTTGAATCACATCAGCAGGCAGACAAAACCTGAACTTTCTCAGATGTAGCTGTCATAGCGAAATTACTGTGCGACTCGCTCACTTTGTCTCACTTTTGCCTGAAATCGTCTTAATGATTGAAGACTTTAGGGAATGTATGTGTCCCACTGAATCTGGTGTGAAACAACCACAGCAGTTTAGAAAAAAAATAACAGCAAACCGACTGTCAGGCACATTGGTGGCAGTGTGATGATGTGGGGCTGCTCTGCCACGTCGGCTGACACAACCATGAGTCAATTCGCTACGTGAACATCTTAAAGGAGAATGTCGGGCCGTGACTTAAAGTAAACATGCAAGTCCACCTTTGAATTGCCCAAAACAATAGAATAGAGTTCTGGAGTGGAATAATCAAAAGTTTTGCGTACATTCTAGACTTCAACTATGCCTTTCGTTCCTGTACTCCAGCCTGACCTGGAGTACAGGTCAGGCTTAAGTCAGTTTTAATCCTGACTTAAAATCCTGATTTTAAGTCCGGATTTTTACTGACTTAAAATCCTTTTAAGTCAGTAAATCAAAAGAACTTTGCATAAAACAGTTGGAGCAATCATTTGAAAGTCAATTACTTTACCACGTAAGGCTGAGTTGCTGTGGATACCTTTTATCTGTAAATCATTATTTGAAAACCACGTTTTATTATCTGAGTCTGTATATTAACTTCCTGATGTAATATTGCTGATGAAACTTTTGACTTGGATTCATTGCAATAGGAGAATGTGGCTTCTTTGTAGGGCGAGTGGTCAGATAAGAATGTGGAGTCAAACAAGACAAGAGAGAAAGTGTGCAAAGGAAACGCACAGAAGACATTGTGAAAGAAGACAGACAACAGTTAAGTCCTCTTCCTGCACAGAGAATAATGCACAGAGCACATGAAAGGACATATTGATCTTCTCTTTCAATGGGTGACAGCGGCAAAGCAGAAGGTAGTTTGCCCCATAATTACATCCATCGTGCTTCGACATCAGCTCTTTTAATTCCACCGGTTGTTGTGTAACTTACACTGGTTTTCGAAACCAGTGTGAGATCTTCTGCAGATCTGCTTTTCAAACTTTGACCGCTTTCCCCTTTATAGCTCCCTGAACAATCCCGGTTTCCTGTGACATCTGCACAGCCCACATGCACGGCATACACACACGATCCAAGGCAGCTCCCTGCACATTAAACCAATTACATACCAATCTCTTGTCTGCATGTGTACCAAATTACATTCAAATCAAATCTCTCTCCCTTCCCCCCGCGACCCCCCAGTTTCTTGACTTTTTTTTTTTTTTTTTGTTATTGTTGTCAGTGAGCGCATATGCAGCTGTGGATAGCTTCCTGTACGTATCAATCAAACATCTGAGCATATGTTATAACGCACTGCAGAATCCGAATCTGATGCTTCGCGAACATCGCCTAGATGGGAGCAACGGGCACGCCTGGAGTACTCGCCAGGATCTGACAGCAAAACATCAAGCAATTGTTTTGCGGTACTTTTGTGTATCATCTACGCTTGTGTTAGCTCAACAGAGCTTCTTCTAAACGCAAGAGTCGGCTTATTGTGTAGATATATTCTCTCTGTTTGTTCAGGAAGTGTTGGTGGAATAAGTCAGAATATCTTGGTTCTAGAAGAGTTCTCTAGTTCGCTTGTCCTAATAAGGAATTAATAATCAATGTGGTGAAGGTCCAGAAAGCAAAAACAATCACTAAATAAATACCCAGGGAACTTATCATGTAAATAGCTTACAGTAACTCGGTGACCTCAAAAGTATCTTTTTGCATTTTACAAAGCCTTGCCCTTTTGGCCTGGACTGCTTAGCAAAAGCAAACTCCATGTAGTGCTAAAAAAGAGTGATAGAAAATGCAACCCCAGCAGTATAATCCTAACCGCCTCGCTAACAAATGGTGATGAAACTAACAGCTCCATAAATCCCTGTGATTCTTCCCTCCTTCACTCCTCAGGCTCTCTTATCCCTAAATATCCCCTGACCCACTTCAGGCTTTTGTTGAGGCCCAGTTTAGATAGTCTTGCATAAATTGTTGTCTGGAGTTGCTGGAACAGTGCCTGATCCACTGATAAAATGGGGCGGTGTGGGGGGGGGTACGTTTGGCACTGTTAGAAAAATGTTGCTTTATTTTACGGGCAGATTATGTGGGTTAAATAAGGAAATGAGAGGGAGTTTGGAGGCTTATTTATTTAAACGGCCTTAGTTTGCATTTCTCAGAGATTTATTGTACAGTAATTATCGAGTCAGTGTTAAATTATTGTGTTGTTTGACGTAACAGAGTATGGCAAAACTGTAAAGCAGAAGGAACATTTTAAAGAGATATATTTGTAAAAAATCACAATAAAAATCTGAATTTCTACTCCTAATTGAAATCTAGTGCAACTAACTGTTCTTAGTATTGATAAAGATAAACAGAGTCTGGAAATGCACCGCTCGGTCAGAAACAACCCATCAGGAGGCAGGAGAAGGGGCTTAGTGCTGTTCATCACTCTTGTGTACGCACACTGAACTTTCTGGTTGTGACAAAATGTGAAAAAGTTGAAGTGGGTGGAATAATTTACCCAAACGTCATTTCAGCATTTGTTTTAAAATGTTTATAACATCAGATCTTTTTTACAGTAAAAAAGCTTACGAGATTCCAAACAAACTTTTATTCCCCCCCAGTATTCAGTTTTGTGTAAACAAAAACAAAAAAGCAAAAAAAACTGGAAGTTGTTTCCGACAAAATTTCTTCAGTGAAAAAAAGAGGCCCCTCTAAGCCCCCCAATGTGCCTCAGGCTGACCTTTATCTATTTTAGTTTTTTTTTTTCTTGGACTCCGCGGGTCAAAGTTTCTATTTCGTAGTCTAAGGTCGTGCTGCTTCACATTTGAGTTCCAGGAATAAGAAGCAAGGAAAAGATTTTAAAAGGAGGGGGAAAAAGTGTGCATGGAGACATTCTGTCTGTGCAGAAAGTAGCCTTTGACATGTCTTTCACAGCCACATGAAACGACGGGATGAGCACATATTTAGAGTGAATTCAATGAAATCTACAGACTCGTACAAGCCAGCCAGATGGTGCCGGGAAGATTTTTCTTATTCTGCCTGAAGGATCCAGACAGAGTGGCCTTTTACAGCGCTGCAATAAAGAATGCTGGCCTCCTCCAGCTATTCATTATCTTAAGTGTGTCTGCAGCAGACTGTGAGCAGGGAGCATTCAGATGCACAAGCGAAAGGACTGCTGAAACAAGCTTTTGAAAAGAGAAAATCTCGGCGGACGCTGTTAATTAAGCAGAGGATGTGATGGCTCTGACTGAGAAGGGTGGCATGTTCATCCTGTCAGCTTGTTGTTCAACGATGTTTGACTCGCTGTTCTAAAAGGGTAATGTATTACTTTAAAAAAAAAAAGCCCGCAGCCTTCCTGTTAAGGTCTAATGAAAATGTCTGTGCAGTTTGTAAAAGTAGCATTCATGAGCTGTGCCTGAATAGAAAAAAAAAAAACAATGCAAGGATTATTAGACAAAAAACTAAAAAGATTTTGCAGGGTACATTGAATAAAAGTCAGCATCCTAAACTTGTGGCTGGAATGAATGAACATTTTCACTGATGGTGATCAGCTGGTGCATTAGGCTTTAATATTCAATCATATTTAACCAACACTTAGTCATAGTGTACTGTAAAAAAGGGTTTATTAAACTATCCGTTGATTGATTAAATTATCCATTGATTGAACCTTGCCGACGTAAAACAGCTATTGCCGCGTAAAGTGGGACTGTATGTACAAGAGTGAGCCAAGTTACCAAGCCAACAAGTGTGCACTTTTGATCATCTAAAATACAGAAATAAGTGATTTCACACCAGCACCGTTTGTCCGGCTTTAATCAAACGCCGGTTTGTTTGCCTAGAAAGTCCCGTTTGTTTGGGGAGGTGTGAATGCGCAATTGAACAAACCAAACAAAGAGAAGTCTGGTCCACCCAAAAACCCTGGTGTTGGTTCTGCTTAAGTGACCGCCTGTGCGACACGAATGCATGTGTGGATGCAAGCGGACCAGAAACCGCACCCAAAGCAGGAGGCAAACTATAGTGTAGGGAATGCTGGGTAAGAGTCTCACACTATCGTTTCGTTGTCTTTCACCAGAGACAGAGGAGAAATCCTACAATAGCTAATGTCTGACGCTACTCCATTTTTGTTTGCGTTTTGCAAAGAAGGCCGTTGCATTCATGTCTTCTTCAGTGGTTATTGTGCCATTTCCTTCAGGAGGTCTTGGTGCAGCGCCATCACAGGCGAGGCGGTGAACAGGGTTTTCAAATGGTTTGGATCACTAGATACAGCATGAAAGCAAACTGCAACGCCTGAAAATGAAAGAAATGTTGCAGGTTTGGTCCCCAGTGGAAGCAAGACAACCAGATTATCAAGTGTTTTCTCCCTCATTCACTTTCTTTTAAGAGAACTGAAATCAAATCTCAAAATACTAACACTCCACAAATATCACCTTGTGAGGTATTTTCCAGGGACCAATATCTCTAGTCTAGACATTAAATGACTTGTTTTAAGCATTTTTAATAAATGTCAAAACTGGGGTGATTTGGGAGTGATGGAATTGCCGAGTGGAAAATAGACGAATTAACCTTCGTGGTATGTGAAATGTCAAAAGACGATAAGTGTAAACAAGATGTGACCATACCAGAACCAACCTGAACCAACAGCTGAGTTGGGAATCTGGCACAGCGAGAACCCATCGTAATTTGTAATGTACGATTTGTGGATTTAGTTTATTAATAGGAATTTCTCTTACAGTAATTATATGCAGCACATACCTGAATGACACAAGCAAGTTATTGTTTCAAATAATCCCCTCGTTGATTCGTCTTGTCTGTAAAGACGTCCTCCTCTCCATTTGTCTGTTTTTCTAAGTCTGTATAAGAATTTTAGCACGGGAACTAGTACCTCTATATTAAAATGTCTATTATCTTCCTTGTATCGTTGCAGGTTGTTCCTATATACAAAGCAAGTGTTTACTTTTTCAGAGGTAAGAAAGGATAAAGCTTAAAAGTTTTATCTTCCTCATTTACTGTGCTCATAAAAGAAATATACGAACACAAGAGAAGCAAGCAAAATGTGGTGATGCCACAAGTAGCCAAATGAAACTAAAGTTACACTATTTGTGTCACAGCGTCATAAAATCTAGACACAGCTCAAGAAATACTGAAAATGAATGCATTTCTAAATTATTGTTATTTAACTGTTTCAATCTGTCTTTTGAGCTTTGAGCCGGTTCTTGTAAAGAATGAACCAGTTTTGTAAACCTTTTCCCTGTACGATCATCTAAGATTTCTCTACTTTCAAATGCTAATGTTACAATATACTGGGTAAAAATTAAAACAATGGCGTTCCTTTTCTTTTCTTTCTTTTTGCTAATATTGTATTGAGCAGGAGGGAGAAAAAGAAAAATTTGCGCTTGCGGAGAAAGGTTTTCAAAAAGTGAAACGAGAAAAATACAAATGAATTACTCGTGCTAATGCAAAATACTAGCCCCAGTTTTTCACCTTCGTTAAACTAGTTTTGTTTATTTGTTTTAGCAAATACAGTCATATCAAATGAATTAGGTAACTGAACTTTTCCTTTATTTAGATATAGATTAATTTACACAATGGCTGATGTTTTCAAGTTTTCCAAGCTTTTATTTTTTTTAAGTGTGATGATTTTTTTCACTTCCAGCTAATGAAAACAGGACACTTGGATCAAAATTTGACTTGCAGAATTCAGAACTGTTGGCTTAATAAACAGCATGTTTAATATATATTTAAAGGTTGTTATTCAAGACGTATTTTGAAGCTGGCAAACGAGCCTCACTGGAACAAATACTTTAATTTACTGAAGACAACTGTAAACATGAAAGCAAATTTATTCTTTAGAGAGAATATCACCTTGGCTAGACAGTCAACATTTTCAGGAATTCATCTTTTTTATTGGCACAGTAATGTGATTGTAGATGTGATATAAGTCAATAAATGATGTTCTTCTTCTTGTCCTTTCTGAAACACTGACTTCATTACATTTTTAGCATTCTACAAACATCCATATAAGAGTGTGGCCTCAGGCATTTTGTTTAATTGGTTTTAAAATATACAGCTAGCTGGCTCTGGGTGGTCATAAAATTACTTTACTTTTCCTGAACGTTAATTATCATTGGTGCCAAACAAGTCATTTGAGCAGACATGTTGGATCCCAAAAGCAGTAAGCGCCACCATTGTTGAGTTTGAATCAATCACCGTACAATTTACTTTCCAATCAAAGCAAACAAAGAACCAATTTGGAAACATAATAGAAAGGCAGATAAAAGGTGATATTTTGGTGGAAGCTAAAATTATTTTTCCTGTGATATCATTTTTTTCCTCCCATTTCTGCGACGGCACGGGAGGTTAGAGGAATGAAAATACAATGAGAATTAGAAAAGGCAAATCTGCTTCAAGTCACATTTCCCATTCAGCCTCCACTTGTAAGAAGCCGGTCATGCTTTCAGCAAGAAAATTCAAATGACAGCTCCTTATCTTTCCAGTTCTGGAACAATGAAAACCGAATATATTTTATTACTTACAGGAATTGTAATTAATGTCTGCTTTCTATAAAGAAAAAAAAAAATTGAGACGACAATCACTCAGGTTTTATCTCCAGCTGGAGCTCGACGCATTTGAAGCTGCGGAGGAAAAATAGCGAGGACTCCGAGATGACAGAGCGTAATATCTCATTTCTGACTAAGGAAAAAGTGGAGCCGGCTGCAGCCGGCGCTCCAGACTTTCTTTATGGTGAACGGCCTGACGCTGCATCTCGGGCTGCCTCGTTCTGCTTCACTTCACTCACTTTGCAGATGAGGTTGGCAGTGGCAGCCTGCTCCATATTTCAGACTAATTTATGGCCTCTGCAGAGCAGGGTGCATTAGGAAGATAAGCCACGTCAACCGTTGCCATGCGGCAACAACTGGCCACGAGGAGGCCCGACAACGGTATAGGACAAGTGGGAGCAAATGTGAGTTCCTGTGCATTCAGTGGAAAGAGAAATTGATCAAACCTGAAGACCTTATGGTTACTCTTTAAAGGTTTAGCTGTTACATTTCTACTGCTTTTTGTGGTTAGTTATATTCTGTGCAGTTAATTGGTTATAAAGACCAGCTAACAAGCAAAAACATACAATCTTATCAAGAACTTCTTGTCTAGTTTCTAGTGTAAATCTCCTAGTACATTGGAATTAATACAAAACTAGCATTAAAATAACTCATCAGCCAGATACAGCAGCTTGTTTTAAATAAACAATTGCTTGATATTAATGAAAAAGTAATTGTTCAATTGGCAAATTATTTCACTTTTTGTCCTGTAGTAATTTATCTGCCAATGGAATTACTTTTTCATCGATATTAAGGACTTACTTACTTAAAACAAGCTCTTATGTCTGGCTGAAAAGAAACTTGCACTAGAAATTAGACTAAAATACTTGGTAAGATTTTGTGTTTTTGTAGTGAAACTGAAAAAGCAAATCTATAAATTCTTTTGTTGAGCCTAAGAAAATGGATGGTGAAGGACAGAACAATGACTTAACTGACCTTTCTGCCTAAAATAGGTGGATTGCCCTGTTAACCATTGGCATAGGAGCCTGACATTTCTCTCAGCAATCAGTCGTATATGAGCCTCTTTTCCTTTTTTCTCCATTCTTTTTTTCCCTGCCTCCCAGATGACAGAAGGGCAGATGTATAGCCAACAGGACGCAGCCACGGCTTTGCCTCTGGCGCTGACCTCCTCTGATGACAGCCATATGTTTCTGCATTAAATATTTATGGCTGTGGGAAGATCTGACAGAAATGCAGTGCGGTCCAACTGGCCTGAGTCAATCAAACCTCACGCTTCGATGGGGCTTGATGTCAACAACCTACGCTCCTGTCACGTTAATTTATGCGATTAATCTAAAAAGTTTAATGGGGTAATATTGTATAAAGCAGAGTAATAGCGTCACCTATTTTGACCTAAAAGCCTCTCTCCTGTGGAGCTGTAGTGTTACATACAGTAGAGTGGCACTGCGGTCAGCAATGAGTCGCAAACGCGGGCAAAATAATGAGCGAAGAGAAACAAAGTGGTGAGCTCCTCAGACAATTTCGCTTTAAGAAACACCCGGTGGAGGTTTGGATAAAACCCACATATTATGTACACATTGAAAAGATGAGTTGTTTTTCCAGCGAAGCATAAAAGTTAACATTTTGAAATTAACGTTCGACACAAAATTACTTCTTTTAAACCTCCCTGAATATGAAAACATGGAAAACTGAGATGTTTAGTTTGAGACAATAAAACCTTTCCTCGATGTGCATATTTACATTTCTAGCTTAGAAAGTTAAACCCGGTGATTAAGCACAGTGCTAGAGTGTGATTAATCTGATTACATTATCTAATTGAAAATTAGTATTGGCATTTTCGCCTTTTGTGTGTGTGTGTTTTGTCACATTACAACCTGTGTTTAAATGTTTTCTTGTCAGCTAAATCTCCAAATGTAAATTTCCTTTGCTTAAAAAAAGCTGTACCTCATTAGCCACATTGCTGGGCAATGTGAAATAACTTAACACTTATCACTAACTGATGATGCAAGGAAGTAAATCTGTTGTGCATTCAAGAGCACTCTTGCACAAACTGAAGAATCATTTGGTGACATTGCTAACGACGACATGCATGAATTCTTCAAATGCCGTTGTGGCTCTAACTGAAGCACAATGTGTGGAGTGTTTTCCGAGGTTTCTCGTCATCACGGCGAGAGTGCTTCCTCGCACACACCAGGAGAATGTCGCGCGTGGAGACGGGACACCAACTTGTCGAGCTGAAGTGCTCCTTCTCCTCTAGCTGTGTGGTAATTGCTCCACAAATCACAATGACTTCCCGGAGAAGTGGAAAAGACAGCAGCCCTTGCCGCCGCTCACCATTTAGAAGTGGGTTGCTATGGTCACCGAGGCATTTTGTTTTTTGTCTCCCCCAGTCCTCACAGAAAATGTAATTTTCCTAATTTGGAGAAGTGACTCAACACGCTAATTTAATTTTATTGCATCAGAACATCCTGAAGCAAAAGGAAAAACTTTTTACTGACATTCATTTTCCTCACAGTTTTACTTTCATCCATATATGTGGTTCACAATTATTACCGTGTAGGTCACGAGTTCCTCTTGTCATAGATGAGCCGGCATTCTGTAGGCTGTGGTTTTTAAATAGGTGTTTACTGTAGTTGTTGCACTCAAATATCTGTGTTCCCTCCGAGCAAAAGTGGGTGGCAAATGTTATTCTCTACACTGGCTCACTGATTTTATTGACAATCTGCATCAGAGCAGACCCTAAATAATGGAGGGACTTTCTCATTCCAACCCTTCACTTTTAGAAAGTTTTATTGACAATTTTTTTAATTACATTAAAACTAAACTAAGTAATTGCAGTCCATGTCTAGTAAGATTTGTTTATGCACAAGCTTGGCATACCTATCTTTGGGCAGAATCACCTGGGGTCCAATAAGTTAGATGGCCAATGATAGGGGATCTTCAAGTCTAGGTTATGGCTCAGGTAGTCAAGAAATTTCCCAAAGTTTTCCTGAAGCAACTTTTTTAATATGGTGACTGTGTGCTTGGGGTCATTGTCTTGCTGATAGATGAACCGTCTGCCCAGTCTAAGGTCACGATCTCTCTAAAGCGAGGTTTTAATCCAGGATGTATCTGTAGGTTACATCATTCATCTTCCCCTCTATCATGACTAGTCTACAAGTTTCTGTTGCCAAAAGACATTGTCACCGCGCATCATATTGCCACTGCCGTGCTTCGCAGTATGGATGGTATTGGCCCCGCAAAGAGAAGCCTCTGGTTTCCTTCAGGCAAGTGTTTGGCATTCATTTTAAAAGTTAATTATTTGTCTCAAAAGACCAGATATATTTCTAGTGGTCAGAGTTTTGGAAAACTTCAGGTGAACTGCCATGTGCAGCCTGTCGTTCTGTGAAAGACAGGCTTTTTTCAGGTCACCCTATGCATCAACCCTTTGCCAGAATGACCACTAGCTTTCTGATCGCTTCCCTGGGCCTACACTGTACAATATTTTCAGTAGCTGTATTCAAATCAGACTCAAACTGTTCGCCCAGATCACAGGGTTCAATAATTCACCCCTTGCATGTTCTGACACTGTGTAGCCTGACTGCTCATAATATATGTAAGTTCGCAGCATGTCGTAGCCTTAAATCTTAAACTAGTCACAGCATTAATCTTTAGATAAAGTACAGTACAAACCAATTATTTGCAAATACGGCTGCCACTATTTTAGCAAAGGTTGGTAACATAATCAATCCTGCAGCAGCACCAGGAGTAAGTCCTTTTTTTTCCGAAAGTGATTTTTTGTCCAAATTATCTTTTGGCAATAAAAAAGTGATTTTTTT
Source organism: Brachyrhaphis roseni (assembly GCA_903066815.1). NCBI lineage: Eukaryota > Metazoa > Chordata > Actinopteri > Cyprinodontiformes > Poeciliidae > Brachyrhaphis > Brachyrhaphis roseni. The sequence goes on from CAEFZY010015684.1 coordinate 27,356, forward strand.
TTTTATTTCTATTTTTTTTTTTTTTACAAATATCTCTTTTGGCAAAAAAAAATGTCTTAGGCTATTATTTTAGGAAGGTGACGATATGACTGCTACTTGCAATGCCTTTTCTGCAAAGCATATTATCAATCAAGAGTTTTATCAAAAGTCCACGGTTCCATCACTGAGGTTCATGTATTTGATAACGCTATGGAGAAATTATTATTGCACTTGGAGAAGAGAGGAGAGGGTTGAACGACTTCAATCAGCATAAGAAAGAAGAAAAGCCTGACTTACTGAGAAGCAGCAATATGTAAATTTTGCTAAGAAGCAAATGTTACCTTTTTTCAATGCTATGTGTTAAAACTGTCTATTTATATTTCTTTTTTAATTCACAGAAAATGCTACATTTTCTGCATTAAGTTTGCCAGCTGTTGTTTAAAAGAGGCAGTATTATGTATTTTCCACCGCATAGAATCATTTTATAGCAAAATCAAGTAACTGTTTCATTCAGTCATTATAAAAATGCTGTAGGCTATATCAAATATAACTTAAAAGAAATTTCCCTTCATATTTTAGCACCTTGAAACTGGGCCTCTGTCTCTTTAAGACAGTCTTTCCCTCAAGTCAGTAAATGCGTAGACGCCGTTTGCAGCATCAAGAGACGCCATGCACAGAAATAAGCAGAGGCAGCATTGTTCAAGTCCACAACAGTATAAAACCAGTCACTGCAGCACTTTCTCTGTCAATAAAAGCACTGGCTGGTTTCAATACACTTTGCCAGAGAGTCGTGACTAAATTGCTGACATCCATCCATCCATCCATCCATCGTGGTGCCCATCTCCAGCTAACGTTCCGGGCGAGAGGCGGGGTTCACCCTGGACAGGTCGCCTGTCTGTCAGAAATTGCTGACATAAGCATTCAATTTTAGGAGATGGACATTGTAATTGTGCTTTGAAGAGACCTGAATTCTCACGTTTTGATGAGAATAGTAATAAAAGGACAAACCAGCATATAAAACCAAATTTTATATGATTTTGCTTCAGGATAGAGAGAATTACGACTAACTTATATTGTCAGTATTCAAGTATGTAAATTCCTCCATGTTGAGGTTTATATTACTTCACTGCATTTTCCTGAAAGCGTAGAGGAAGAGGTTTCATTGGCCCTCTGTACCAGCTTTTATTCGAGCCGATCTCTGCCTTTCAAATTAGATGGAAAAGAGATAACTGTTTTGCCTAATGCTATGCACTGATCCATCTTTATCGAGCATGACATTGAGAGCCACGCTGGCGTCCTCCGCATCTGAACCGCAGCCAGTAAAACCAATCAGAGCACGGAGAGACACCCTCCGGCCACCTAGAAGAAGTGGGAGGAGGAGAGAAGACTGGAAAGAGAAAGTCGGGATGAGAGAACACAGGGAGGAAGTCTTTAAGTCAAACTTCGGGATGCATCTCAAGGACACTTACAGAGTACTTCTGAGGCCAAAAACCTGTTTGGAGAAACCCTTTTAATCTTATTCTCTTTACCACACACTTCAGTAACTAATGGAGCGTATAGAGCGACGACCAATCGCAACAGGTAATTCACTGATGAATTACCTGTTGGAAGGATGGTGGAAGGAGATGTATGTGGAAGGAGATGTATGTGGAAGAAATTTTTTTTAAAAATGGTGTAAAAATGTTTGGGAAGTGGCACTATTCTGAGCGAGTTAACAAGCAAGCAACAGTTTTGGACCACAGCGGGAGACGGGAACATGCTTCCTACCCTTGGCTCACCGCTGTTCTCTGTCCTTCAAATAGAGCTGGTATCCAAGGATCCCTGTGTAGTGGGTTTGCTGAAAGAACTTTTATCTCAGGCAGGGGACACAATTGCACGACTTTCCAACTGGCCTTTATACTTTGTAAAGGGCATGCCGTGTTCTTCCTTATTGCTTTCTTTCTTTCCTCGTTTCTCTCTCTCCTTTCCAGTTATTCAGCTTCTATGCACCACGGATCTGGAACAGACGTCCAGAAAACTGCAAATCAGCCTAAACACTGAGCTCCTTTAAATCGAGGCTAAAACCCCCACCTGTTTAAAGCTAAACAGAACATTGATCAGCATATTTCATGTGTATTTGCTTGGTTATTTTTTACGATACCATTTGTCAAAATCCAAAGTTTATTGCTTGTTTCATAATTGATGGATGTTTCTTGACAGAATACAAAGAAGAAAGAATTGGGTATGAAAACATTCACAAAGCAGGTTGTTAATGTCTTCAACTCACTGACATGCTTGTCGAGATAATTTACTTTTAATTGCATTGCCATAAAAAAAAACTGAGTTGTTCCTAAAACTGTATTTCACATTCCTTCCTTTCAGTTTTACTCTAATTGCAGTAAAGGAAAGTTCAACCCAGGCCACCTTCACAGCTAAGTGATTGTCGACATCAACCACATCTCCCTGATCCCTGGGCTCTGTAGGAAGCTAATGAACTTCCCGGGATTTGTTGATCGTCTTTCTCCGATCACAAGCGCATAGCTTGACTTTTAAAGATTTGCCCGTTCTTTTTGGATCAATGCTGTTTCTGCTTTCTAACCCGGTGTCCTCGCTGGACTGCTCTGTTTGTTTCAAGCCTGCGATGAGCTCTGCTCTCTCCGTTTCTCCCCCCGTCCACCTCACAGGTTTGGTTTTTTGTTTGTGCCGCTCTTGGCAAGCCGTGGGTGTCGAGTTGTTATTCTGTTCGCATCCCGGCTCTGAAGCTGCCCAAAAACACACTCCCCTCAAGGCCTCTGGGCTCTTTTTAAGCCGGTTTTCTGCCGGCCCACATGGTTAGGAGCTTAGCTAAGTCAGGTTTTTTTTTTTCTTTTTTTTTGTTTGTTTGTTTGCTTTGCTAAGTGTGTCTCTCCGGCCTTGGTCTGTTCAAGATTCCCTCTGCAAAACGTCAATAACCTTAGAATTTCACTGACCTTTCCTTTTGTTGAGGAAAAAAAATAACTTTTTGCAAAACTCAAGTCTGGGTCAAACTTTTTTTTTCTGTACTTTACAGTGCAAAAAGTGTGAGAGTGAACTTCTTCAAACCGAATTATGAAATGCTCTATGTCTCTTTGATGTTGGAAGACATTACTGTGGATTTTGTACAGCCTTGTGGTTTATAGAGTCTTATTTTTGCTCTATATAAATTGGGACTTTGCAAATAGCAAAGTAGGCAAAGTCAAAACGGACCTCTCTGAGTAAAAGCAAAAATTCCTGAAAGAATAGGTCCTTTGGAGTGAAGTATATCAACTAAATGTTCCTGTTCTAGAAAGTTGTTTCTATGGATTCTAAGTTTGTTCTAATTCCTTTTCTGGGTTGCAAGATAATTCTAAGTATTCCATAATCTATATGACTGCATCGACTGCAGCCAACCAGAACTGCAGTCACAGTAACTCTGCAAAGTTTGACTGTCAGTATGGGGTTTCTTTCTGAAATGCTGTGTCAGCTTTACACCAGATGTAATTGCACACACACCTTCCAAAAAGTTCCACTTTTGTCCTGCAAGTCAAGAAAATATTGTCCCACAAGTCTCAGGGATCAAGAAGTTGTTTTTGGCAAATGGAAAATGTGTTATTTCATGTTCTTTCAGTTTCTTTTTAATCTTTAAACTCTCCTATGTAAGACGTCTTTGGCCAGTCGACTCCATGAACACTGTCCCTAACTGAGCTTAATGAGGCCTGTAGTGCTGTAGATGCTTTTTGTTGTTATTTTTCCCTGATGTCCTGGACGAATCGTTTTTTGTTTTCAGGGCATAATTAGCCCTTGGACTTTCCTCTGCCGGGAAAGTCCAAGTTATTTTTTGATTCTACATGTTTTTCCACTTCTCCGTTTTAGACTACTTTGTACATAAAAGGTTTCTGACTGCAATGTGGCAAAATTTGAAAAAGCTAACAGAGTTTAGATAATTGCACAAAGCCCTGTAGTTGCCTGTCAGGCCCACAAATGAAATCTGGGATTTAAATGAATATATGAAAACATTGTCTTAGTGTCTTAGTCGGCCTTCTGGCTCAGAAACAGAACAAGATTTTTAATAAAACTGATGTCAATACCAGTTTTATTCTTCATGGTGGCTCCTCCACATTTGAAAGACACTTTCTACACTGGATTACATCGGCATCTATTAAAGGAACAAACTTATTTGTGACCATTTTTTCTGTGACGTTAACTGCAATGCAGAAGCTGTTGACCAGAGACTTGTGCGGAGGGAGTGAGGAACGGACCTCCCACTGCGTACCACTTTCCTGATTCATATCTGCTGTTGCCATGATGACCTTTTTGGCAACGCGTAATTGCCTCGTCGACGACGTCAATAACTTCATTTCGAGTCAAAAGGACTTAATAAAGGCAGAACAGAGCGAGCCGTGTTGCAGAAAGCACCGACATAAATTTTGAGAAGAGGTGAAAAGTTGAACTTGTTAACAGGTTTAAGTAAGCTATCCTTCTCCTTCAGCACTAACAAGGACCAAGAGAGCATTTTATTAGCGCTTAAATCATGGCTACATCGATAGCTGGTAATCCTCCTTTAATGAATTAAGTACATTATTTAAACACTAAACAAATCAGATGTTGTATTTCTGCTAACAGAGGAAAAGTTTAGTTGCACAACAATGCGGCTATCTTTTTGTTTGCCTCACAAATACAGTTAACACCCCAATGTGAAAAACTATTGATTTTAATTATGTTTATAGCAACAGCAAAAAATAAATAAATAAATAATAGTTGGGAAAAATCCAACCCTCTGAGTACATCTACTCAGAGAGAATAATTATGAATAAATAAATGTTTATAACAATCAAAGACCTCCCACTCACTGGCATTTTTTATTGTTTTGCTTTTTTAAAGTTGCTCAGAGGAACTTTAAATTATTCACAACTCTCTGTTTACTGACACATGTGACACGTTACAGTGGCCTGTTCTTCAAAATGGGAAGGACAAGAGAACATAACTTCTCACATTTAGTGTGACAAATTATGCATTACTGTACTGCCACAACATGGCGACAATTTAAACAAGTATAGTTTAAAGGTTTTTTTTTTTTTTTTAGAAAAAAAAATCTTCAAAAAACAAAACAAAACTGTTTTTAAAAATATTAAAGTCACTGCAGCTTTAAACAGTGTTTCCACCCTCAGGCCTTCATCCTTCATTTGTATTTCCTGAATATGAGAGCCAAAGCCTCTTTTAAATTAATCAAATATTTTGACTATGTGAGGAGCTTAACTATGCATCACATTTTCTTTTTTTTATTATTGTTTGGCCTTAAGTTGTTGTTCTTCATTTATTGATGCTTTGCCTCCTTGAACAGCAACAAACTTTACATAAAGCAGCTCAGATTATAAACGTAATACATATTCATCGGAACTTTTCATTTACTTGAAACAAATCATTTCTCCTGCAGCGCTTTTCACCAAATATTTGTGCAAAGTTTTAGACTTGTTGCTCTGCATTATAATACTGTGTCCTTTACCTCAGTGGCACCTCATTCAGTCAAGCCTTCATGGAACCGCTTATCAGAAGACATATGTATGTATACCGGCTACAAAGTGCTGTCAAGTCCACAGACTTGGAGCAGAATGTGTTTGGCTCCTACATTCTTGATTGAATTCTCAGAAGAAACCTTACGTTTTATGGTTCAATGTAAGGAAATCCTTAGCTGTTACACTTCTCCAGAATGCCACTTATTGACTTATTATTAAAATTATTATAATAATTACTGGATACAGTGCAAAGAAACCATGGTGGCTTCACATGAAGCCGACTTTTCTTGTTGGGTTAGAACGTTTTGAAGGTTTTTTTGGCCCGTAAAAGCAGCTTAGTTTTTGAAATGGTAATAAAAAAAAAAGAAAAGAAAACAAAAGTCATGACTGTAGAACAGGAACAACTTCTAAGATGCCAGTATTCTCACGCAGCGGGGGGGGAAACATTTGGAGTCTAAAGACGGCTGCTCACAGGATCAAGCAAACTTCAAAAGACCTTCAGGAAAACGTAAGACTAAAAAGCAAAAGTGCTGTGCTCTGTTTCCCCAAGAAGGAATCTTAAATCCTTGGAAAAGGTATTCGAAGAAAAGCTTTTCCTGAAATCAAAAATACATTTCTAAACATGCCAGGCACCAGATCTCACAGCAGGGGGGAGCCGGTGGGTACAGTCTGAACAGGCTGACTGTCTGTCGCAGTGTGAAGCGGGTTTCACTTTGCAGAAGAAGTTAATAATGAAACGACTATGCCCGTTAAAAGTTTAAAAAGTATATCTTAATTACGTACTACATACATTTTTTACTGTGAGGAAAAGGAGTAACAAATAAAAGCAATGAAAACTTAATTAATATGTCATTGTAGTCAGGTTTAAATGAGGGTTAATTATTAATAAAAGCAGTTTTCATAAGAGTAAAAGCTAGGAATGTGAGAAAAATGTTCATGCTTCAGTCATATTCAATAAATTAAAACGTGTTCAGATGAGGCCCATTTGTCACTTTAAAGTACCTTTGAAAAATAAACATTACTTTTTATTAAACCCGCATTTCTGTATTATGCATATAT
>CAEFZY010015687.1:0-57911 GCA_903066815.1 Brachyrhaphis roseni
GCTATTGGCTCAAAGAACGTGGATCTACGTTCTTTGATTAGCTGCAACAGGCGGCGGCCAGCTGGCCACACGCGGAACGGAAGCTTGGTCCATGGTGCTGAAAGTGAACGCGTCTCCTTCTGAGTTTGACATTTATTATGAGTCTCCGAGACCATGTCGCCACCAAAAAAGAAAAGGACGACAGACATTAGAAGTTATTGCGCTACCTCGGCTGTAAGTACAGTGAGTGGACCCATAAGTTAGATATCTATCACGCAACGCATTTGTTGTCAAGTGCGGTGTTTAGTAAGGTCAGCACTGAATGTGAGGTAGAATAGGACTGTTAATTATGTAATATTTTTTCACATAGGATGCTCAGACAGCAGACTATCAGTCCGGACCTGGTTGGGGTGGGGGTGGGGGGGGGGGTTGGTCAATAAGTTGTAAGGTCCCACCAAAACTTAGACCAAACCTACGCCCTTGAGTGACTGTATATTCTCCCGCACTTGTGGCTTTATTGATATTTTAGGAACAAATATTGAAAAGGCACCCAGGCCTGTGAGATTAAAGACAATTTTACAATGGAAAACTTTTTTCAACAACCTTTTTGAAAAAAAAGAACTTGGTGAACTAGATACAGTCTTAGCATAGCTACATATAAGGGAAACTCTGATCTCCATATTTTAAGTAAATTCGGGTCATCAGTTTTTGTAACCGCATCATCAGATTTAGCTTCTTCTGATTTTTCCTTAAGAATTACAATGTTATAACAGCAATACAATGCTGTTATAAAGTCCTGTTCTCATCAAAATGGTACTGCTAATCTGGCACTGACAGCCAAATTAGCAGTCAGTGTAGTTAACAAAAATAGCTTTAGTAAAACTCCAGCTTTTGCATCTTCTCTTCTGAATTTGTGAGTTTTTCAAAGGTCAAAAGCATTTCCAAATCCAACATGTTTCATCATAAGCAAAGAGTTGAAATTATGGTATTACAATAAAAATCCTGTGAAAATGACATTAAAAAGCAGAAAATGTAGTCATTTCATTTTTGCAACCAGTCCTTGGGATTTTCAGTCATCCCAGTTTATTCATAGTTATTCTAACAGGCTTACGCTCTGCTATTACAGAACATTTTTCCAGGCAATAAGGATAAGTTTTAGCAAACCCTGTTATTAAAAGTTTGTATTTTAATAAATCATTATATTGTTTCCTAAACTTAACCCAAGTTGTTTGGTGTTGAAACAGAAATGATAGTAAACTGATGACTGAAGGCAACAGTTTGCAGAAACTTAATGTAAACTGGAAGAAAAAACAGTAAAAACAAAAAACTTTATCCATCATCTTTTGTTGGAGATTTCCCAGAAGGTTTTCTGGTCAGAGAAAAAGACTTTTTGTTTTCTTAGCTTATATTAAAAATGCTATGTTGAGCCCAAAACTTTAAAAACACAATCACCTCTGCTAAATAAGGCAGTGACAACATGACCCTGTACATTTAACCAGAGCAAAATGTTCTCATCAAAATGGTGAACCGTCTGTACTTGTTTAGCGCTTTACACTGCGATCAGTCATTCACACATTCGTACACGCGTTCTCACACTGACGGTGGTAAGCACCATCGTAGCCACAGTCGCTTTGAAGCAGAGTGAGGCTGCCATTCAGTCTGTACCATCAACACCAGGAGGCAAAGCCCATGAAATATCTTGACAAAGGACACAACGGTAAAGTGACTGAGATCGAAAGAGTGAACCGGAAATTCACCAGAAATTCACAAGACGAACCCCTTCCCCTGTGAGCCACTGCTGTCTGAAATCCAAGTAAAACAAAATTTCGGTGCCAAAAACCGAGAGATTGCTTCAATAAATGAACAGGAGAACAGAAATTAAAGTGGAGATACGCGTCTTGATTGAACTTTTGCTTAGCTCCACTTAATGATGTAATAGTCTGTCTCACTCCTGACGGATGGATGGCTACAGACAGTGATATAGCGGTCTAAACAGCGAAGATGGAGAGATGCAGCACAGACATGACTGATAAGATGAAAAATGATTCATCGACTCATCTTGGCCCAGCAAGAGCCGCAAATAGAGCCAAGGGTGGCGGGCGAAGGAGAAGAAGCTGGCTCGCTTTGCCGACGGGAAGTTTGGAGGAGGATTTGAGAAATAAGTCGGTGTCGGAGGAAGTGAAGGAACCTGTGGACATTTCATTTTCTGTTTTATTTACATCGTCTGCTTCATTCCATGTGAGCAAGCTTTTGTCACCTGTGCTCACAGACTCTCTCACACGCCTCGACAAAATGTGTGCTCGAAACCAACTCCTGATTCTCTCTGAGCACACAAGTTGCCTTAACCTTGACGGGAGCCTGTATAAACATGCAGCGCGGATTCGGAACGCCGCTGCACTCTGCTCCTATGCGCGTCTTGGTGTCAAGGAAGCGGCCTCTGTTTGTCCCGCGCTGCTTATGCACCCATGCTAAAGGCGCGTGTATCCGTAAGCAGCCTCTCCTCTAGAGAAAGTTGGTCGGGCTCTCTGCCCTTCAAAGTCATTTGGAATTCATCTGCAAGCCTGACCCTGACAGCTGTTTGTTTTTCCTCTCCAGAGAGAGGAAGTGGAATGGATGGATGGCAAGAGGGGTGTGGTTAATGAATGAGAAAGTGACAGATATTGAGGAGGACAGAAGAAGAATGGGAGTGAGACTTGGGTGAAAACTGAAAGGGGAGGGAAAGGCAGCCGAGGACTGTTTCTGCCGGTTGCCCCTCCGCGCGGTCCCAGCACCGTTTTTGGTTTGTCGAGCATTTGAAACGCACAGAACAATAAAAGGGATGCTCCGAAAGGCTTCCATTAGAATCCCTCACAGACTACTAGTTTAGAAAGTGTTGAATCTCTTCAGCGGTGTGAATACAAAGCAGGGCAAGGCAGTCAAGATAAAAGGACAGAGGGGTCTCCGAGCAATCCCTCCGGGTAAATATAGATTTTTCATAAAAAGAAAGCCATTGTATTGCATTAGTGTGCCTTTTGGGATCGGGACGGAAAAAAATAAATAAAATAAAGCCTCTTCAGCTGACTGTGATAAAGTGGAAACCAAGTGGGATGTAGAAATTTGTGCTTTTGTCTGAGCTGGGTGTAGGTGGATGAGTACACAGGCGGAGAACAGGAAGGAGGGAGGAAGGGATGTAAGGAGAACGATGTCTTGGAAGCTGTTAGAGGTGGAGAGTAAAGAGGACCGAGCCATAGGTGAAAGGAGGAAGAGGAAGAGGAGACTCTCGATTTGATGCATAGGCAGAGAGGACCGGTGTCAAGGGAGACATGCTCTCCTATTTTTATACTTCTCCTTCTGGGAGCCCCTATTCACTCGATCTATCCATCATAATGACGGAAACCCCCAAACTCACTTGTTTCTCCTTTTTTCCTTCCCCCTCTGCCTCTTTCACGCCTCTCTGCGTCCCTCCATTTTTTCCCCCCGTTCTGTTTCTCCGCTCTATCGAGAAATTTCAAGGCCTTCACTCAAACTATGTGCAATGAGGGCTTTCAGAGAGAAAGTGCTTATTGACTAGCAATAACTATTTTGAGTATGCAAAGCATCCACCTGATAATGAGTTCCCACTCAGAATATAGTGCTTTCCTTTTGAGGCCAAATGATCTTCTCACAATTTTTCTGCGGTCTTTCATATGCTGTCACAAGGAATTCATTTGCCCATTGCTTGTGTGTATTGATCTGTGTGTCTCAGCCACTGTAATCTCTCCCATCTGCCCAGTAAGGAGCCAGCTCACATAATTTTCACTCACGATATCCAATAGGGTTGTGCAATATCCATTTTTTTAATGCCATTTTAATTCCTACAAAGTATTAGAATGCTGGGTGTTACCGTTTTTATAGGCAGGGTTGCGATGTTGTAGAACTACACCATATAATTTAGATTGTTTGTAAGGTAGTAGTTAGGATTTTTGAAATGGTGCTGTGTTAAATTATTATAGATTAGGTGTTTATTTTGTATAAATCCATATCCAAGCTTAAGCTAGCAGCTCGTGCAAGAGGGGCCAACGCAAAAGTCGAATTGTATTGTATGGTGTTAAAAGAGCCCCAAACTAACTATTTAAAACTATTGTGATGTTTCTATCAGGTGTTTTTTTTTTTTTTTTACTGTAAGTGAATGTTGAAGCGGGTGCTTCACCAGTGACTTTCCTATAATTAATTACATTACATAAATTATTCTGTGTGCAACTAAAACATAGCTGGTTAATAAGAAAGTGTGTTCAAGCATTGGTCATTATGGCTGTGTGAGTGTTTACACTGTACACACACTGCAACCATTCTCCTAAACCCCAGGTCAGTGTAATCTCTCCCAATCAAATCAAAGCTTCACAAAACAAAAATATTAGCATCAAATATTAGCATGTTTTGGCTTATCCATTCAAAACTAAATGTTCAGGGTATTTGAATGATTGCAGTCTTTGCGATGCTATTTTTGGACTGCCGCCCAGTGTAATTTGACGTAGTTTTCGTCCATTCGCACAGATTGAAAAATACTTTAATTGAGTTCCCATTTTGAAAATTTAGTTGCAAGTGTTTTAAGACGTAAAGTCCGCATGAGGGCTTTGTGTTTGCACTGCGCTGTTGTGCTTATCGATCTTTTTCTTTCGCTCCGATGTGCTTTGTTGGAGTTTCACAAAAGTCCTCACAGAAGGACCATCATCTTAATCATCATCTTTGGACAGGAAGCAGAAAATTACAAACACATGAAGAGGCTGTAATTTGGGCATGATAAAGCTCTCACCATCTCCTTTTGTGTGGTTTGTTCTCGCAGTTTTGTTTACTCAGGTTTTTAATTCACCTCCCCACACATGCTGTGTTTGCCACGCCAAGAGGATGTGGGTCTTAATGTCGACCTGCTTTGTCTTCCTATTTGCCTTTTCTCAATCCTTCAAACGTCCCTCGATCATCTTCATCATCCACATTTGCGCAGCTTACACCTGCGTGATTTAGAAAATACATTGTCTCATCAGTGTATAGATACCCCAAATGCACAGTCATATTGTCATTTCACATCAAACTTTAATCTATTTTATCAGGATTTCACTTGATAGACCAACGTAAAGTAGTATTGTATATACCAATAAGGTATGTACAGCTACCTTATTGGATATCAGTAAATCTGTTCATTTTCTAAAACCCTCTGAAGGATTTTGGCACCACCTTAAGCTACAATTACTGTTGCAAATAATTGAAGTATAACTTTTCCAGCTTTACATGTCACAAGATTTCTTGCCCATTCATCTTTGCAAAACAATTTCAACCTTAGTGAAAGTGGCAGAGGGGTTTCTGTGAACCCCGATTTTTTATTTTTTTTTTTATCTTGCCACGAATTTTTTTATTGGATTTTGACTCATTTTAACACATGAAATCTTTAGGGAATTTGTCCTACTGGAAAGTAGACCTGTGCTACTGTCTCATATCTTTTCGAGCCTCCAACAGCATCCTCCACGGCATGACGTTGCCACCACAATGGCTTACCATAAGACCGTCACAGTCTGGCTGATGTGTGGTCTTAGCTTTCCACCACAAAACGTTTTGGTCCTGTCAAGATGTTTGCTGTGCCCGCTGCATTGCAAGAAAGTCCTTAGCGGTTCTCTTTCAACCATATCTTCCAATAAAGCCTCCTACCCAAACTCTTGATCCTTGCATGTTATCCTGAGTTACCAGCTGCTTCACTAAATAATGTTTTCGTTTATATGTTTTTGGATGATCTATTTGATAGTGCTCCATGATTTGCAACAAATTTGTAATGTTCTCTTATAACATAAATATACTTTAAACTGTTTCACAACTTATTCCCCAACCTGTCTACCATGTTCCTTCATCTTTAAAATGGTGGACAGACTGGTGAACACATTTCAGGTTCATGTTTAAAAAAAAAAAAAAAAGGTGAGTATTAATTTGTGAAGACAGATGATGAATAGGTAGAGGGATGCATCCACACATATGATCACACATTCACTAGTACTTTGTGCATGTGGATAATACATATGTGGATGTTAAAAAATAAACATTAATATTTTCATTTTTCATCTTTTTTTTCAATCTGTAATATTCATAATAATAACAATATCTGTACCCATTCCCTCAGCATATTTCAGGAAGTCTATTGTGTTTTGCATCAGAATGAAGTGCCATCCAGAGTCCATGATGAAAATATTCTACCAACATCGAAGCCAGAAGCATGTCTTTTATCAGCGGCTTTTGCGAGCAGCAAATTAAAGCCAGTGTTTTGTGATAATATTTACAGCTGCAAAATGAAAAAGTTGTGTCACACATGACAGTGTGACTGTCAGATTGCATTAAGGCGCTTTGTGTTGGGAGCCTGTCAGCAGCTGACTCTCTGGTTTTGGCACCTCCACCGGCTTGCCAATCACAGTGGAGGCGGGAAAAAAAAAGGCGTGGTTGATAAACCCTGATAGTAATCTTTGTCTGACGTGTTTAATTCAATAAAAATGTTAAAGAAAGAACAAGAAAAATGACTGTTGTTCTTATTGTTTGGATTAGAAATGGATAACTTTTTAAGAGATTTCTGTAGTTTTATTGAAAGTTTTCTAAAATACAACCACAGACAAAATAAAATTCACTTAGCCATGTTTACAAAAAAATAAAAAATTAAAACTTTCCAGATGTCACGTTTTGTGGGTGAGCACACAAATTTTTTCGTTGTCATGTCAATGCGACAACGACCTCCCTTTCTTTCAGCAGTTGTTAACAGTGCAGGACGGAAGCTCTTGGCTCATGTCTGGGCACAGTAGCGAAGGAAGCTGGGAAGGCTCTCATCAAAGAGACGGCGTTTGATGTCGAACTGTGCGCACCTGGGTTATGCACAGATTAACCCGTCACCGTTCTCTTCCACAAGCTACAACCAAGAAGAGGAAAAATGCAGAGAACGACAAATCGCAACGTTAACTGTGGCAGAAGTTGGGGAAACCTGTGGAGATCACCACAAAAAATGAACACAGTGCACCACGTAATTTTGACCCCCCACACACAATGAAATAAATATTGGGGAGGGAGCATCAGTGGCTAAATTCAGGCCAACCCTAGAAAAATTCCTTTTAGATGGGAGAATAAGGTGTAAATTTACCTTCCATCCACATCAAATAATGTTCAGGTGTTAGAATGGCCTAGTCAAAGTCCAGACTTAAGTCCAATTAAGAGTTTGTGGCAAGACTTAAAAGCTGATGCAGACATTCTCCATCTGATCTGGCTGTGCTTGAGCTGTTTTTCCCAAGAATAATGGGGAAAAAATTCGGTCTGCAAAGTATTGAATGAACATAAAAAAATTATGTTTGGTCTCTTCATATGAAAAACCTGTTTATTAGTAAACTTGCAAAACCATTTATGTTTTTCCTTCCACTTCGGAATCACAATTCGTTTTTGCTTTTTTTTCACTTGAAATTTCGTCCAACACTGAAAGTGCGAAAAAACTGGAGGGACATGAATACTTTTGGTGGATACTTTATACAAATTTAAAAATTTGCAGGTCGTGGCAATAATGGAACTGGTAGCTAATTTTTTACATTTAATTTCTCACAAAAAAAACAATGTTGTAAGGAAACATTTTGGTTCTATTTACAGAAAAGCAGCCCCGTTTTAAAACCGTGGGGGCATTTGTGTGTAATCTCCTCGCTAACCTCTGCTCTAGGCAAACTCCGGTGGAGAAGGAGCCCGTGGCGGCGGGGTGGCTCGCCACACTTCTTGCACTGGGTGATAACCTTTTCTCACTTCCCCTTTTATTCCAGCAAATCCCTTCTTTTGGCATCTCATGAAACACAGCCCGTCCATGTGTGTCTGCGAGTGAAACAGTCAAATGAGCTCGGAGATAAAAGCCATTTCATGTAGTTGTGCTTGGACGTGAGTCAGTGTGTCTGTGGTTGTGGGGTTTAAATTTGAGGGTGTGGTGGAGACAAAGGGGGGAAAGCCCCACTGCCACCCGCTCGCTTCCCCCCACTCAGCCGCCCCCAAAATCCAGTGACAATCCTCTTTTGCTTTTTAAATCAGGTTTCTACAAACACCCTCCACTGCTCCGTTCGCCCATGCGTCCCCTCAGCACAGCAGATCTCAGTGATTTTCAGTGGTGTACAGAATTGGTATTATTCCCACTATCAGTTGCTTGGAACATTCAGCTGCTGTATGTCAGTACGATACGCAATTCTAACAGGGTTTTTAACATAACCATTCCCCATTTTTAGGATCACGATAGCATTGTTTTTGCAGTTCGGAAACCAATAATTTCCTCTCCATGCTGTTGTCACATCAGCTATCATATAACGCATGAGCGTCCAGCTTTTGTTTTCCATTGTAGTTAAATTCAACAGTGTGGAAAGCAACCAAAGTCCCTTTTGCAAAGGAAAACATCTGCTAAATGGTCACATCTCACTCTCAGAACCAAACTTGAACTAGGCTTTACCTGATGTTTTGCTTCTGCAATAAGTGTGTGGGGGTGTGCTTGTGTGTGTTTGGTGGTGCAAAAAAAACCCTGGATAACCTCCTCTGTGCTTCCCAATGTCCTGTCTCTGAAGAGCAATGACCATTAAGCAGCTGTTCTCTTCTAAAGCCACAGAAAAAAAAGAGAAAATGGTGAGAGCTGCTAGAATGCAAATGAGCCCCCGGTATGTGCCAAAACTCCTCCAGAGGGACAGACCGTTAGGTCAGACACACACTGCAGCTCGTGCAGCGCTGCTACATGCACCGGCACATGCATCTACAACCCAGCGAAAATGCACTTATCCAGATAGGTTAGAGTCCCTATTATGTAGTGCAACTATTCTCTTGAGTATCTGATCATGTGGCTGTAACTACATTTCTCTTGGAACTGAAGAGAGGAGCCTTTAAAGGCCAAGACATCTGATTAAGTAAAACACCATGTGCTGGGGGTTTTTTCTGTTGTTTTCAAACTGTTGTCTCTCATTGTGGTGTTAAAGTGTCTTTTATCTATTCAGCCATTTCTGGTGTGTTGTATGTTGAGGTGTGAACTTGGCTGGTGCAGGATTCTGATACAATGAGCAAAATTACTTGTGTTTTAATGGAAAGACGCACCGACTTTTGTCCAGTTTCTGATCTCCAGTTTTATTAATGCTGAAATATTCTTTTCGTATTTCTTCTAGAAGGTTTCCTGATATCTGCTTAAGACATCACTCATTGATATGATGAGCAGAAGCAAGAGGGCAGCCACTGCAAAAATAGCGACTTGCTAATATTATAGAACAAAGACAAGCTGGTTTTTGACTTGACTTTTTAAATTGACGGGCAATCAAGGTAGAATTTTGCCAATTTTTAATAAAGACATCAAATTATTACAATTATTGTTTCTTATCTCATATGGACATAGTGAGAAAACACAGCAGAGTGTTAGTAATGCCTGATGAATGTGTCAGGTGAAGCTAGATGAAGGTAAAAAGGTGAAAGACGTTAACAAATTGAAATAATTATGTGTTACATATACAGCAGTTATAATTAGAATGTATCCTTTCTGAAAAATAGCCAGGAGGTCTTTTTGGCTCATCCAGTTAATGAAAAGTTTTTTAAAAATAATCAGTAAAAACATTTGATGTAAGATATTAACTGCATTAGTGACTCTGTGGAGAAAAGATGTACTAACTTCCATAGCCTCTTAAATAAAGGTATTAGAAAAAGAGTGATATGTGGTGTTTCTCTAGTTTCCAGAGCAGTAAATCATAAACTTTATCCTATCTCCCCTCCCCAGCAAGAAGAAAAGTTCAGATCGTCTGACAACAGCATATGGTTAGGGGAGAGGGAGCGACTCGACGCAACTTTGTGCTCCTTACAACCAGAGAAAACCCCCTGCAAATTTGCTGGCATCTCATTAAAAGGAATTTGAACCACAGGACTGGAATGACACTGAATTTTAGTGGTTTTGAAACCATGACTGCTTGGAAAAACATGGTAAACATCTCATGCTGTGAAGCCATAGAAGAAAGAAAATGCCCTTAAGATATCTAACGTGTTTTCAAGGAGCATTTTTCCCTTTGCTTTGATTTTCAAGGATGGTTTTCAGCACTTTCTCCTCCACGCATATATACATACATATATATGTGCGTGGAAGAAGGAGATGGCCTGTGTATATATATGGATGTAGGAAACATCTTTATTTTTCTTTCTTTTTCATTGGTGCTGGCTATTTTTTTATGTGTATTGCTACATGTGCACACACTCTTTGTGCTCCCTGCCTAATAAGAGCTTAACCTTATTAATCACATTAGTGTGCAGAGGGTGGCGCTGGCAACACTCTCGTGCTTCCACAGTCGCACACACTCGAACATGCACACACAGGGAGAGGCATGTCAATCTGCCATTAGTTAATAGCTCATTAGCACAAGGTGATTAATTACTCTGGCAGGGTGTGGGGATGACAAGGAATAAAGGGTGGGCCGGGGGTGATTTTTCAAAAGGTCCACGAAGACTTTACCCTGAAGAAAACAGGAAGAGTCTGGATGGGAAGGATTGGTGTAAAAATGGTAACCTCCTCTCACTTCCCCGTAGGAAGGTTTCACCACTATCGATTTCCTGGGGAATATGCTAGAAAAAAGCCCCGTCCAATGCATGAGCGTGCAGGCGGGTGCAACCCGCCTTCTCCTGGAGGTGTTTTGCTGGCCTCTGTTTTTTCTTTTCCCCCGCGTCTCCTGGGGATCAGCTGTAAAGGTTAACTAGTCTTTTCTTAAGCTTTCAGCCTCATGACAAATGACCATGTTCAAGCCATGGGGCACCTTACAGCGCACCTCCCTCTCTCACCTGCGATCCCTCTGTGTTTCTCTTCAGGAGGCAGGTAGAAGAGAGGGAAAAAAAGCCAAAAGAAACAACAGAAAGTAGATGGATGGGCGGCGGAGGGGTTGGGGTGGGTGCGATATAGGCAGCACAGAGCTGTGGAAGGAAGTTGCGAGCTGAAGACGAGACGGCAAAAGAATTGGCGGGATCTTGGAAATAACTGGCTTGGATTGCATTCACTGACAGCTACTTTGAGTTTTCAAACCCACATTTTCCCCAGAGCATACAAGAAGAAGAGAGGAATGCAGATCTGCATAAATTGCCTAGACAGAGATTTGACTTGATGTCGGGCCATTACGTGATGCTTGCTCATCTTACCTGTGACCTTTCCATAAGCTCCCTTTCATTGTTCCTTTAACACATTCTTCAGCTTCCCTTGACATGTTTTCCGCTCAGCCCCATGTCCTCCACGCTCAATTACTGCAGCATGGATGGACTCTGGTGAATCGTGCAGAGTGTGAGGTTCAATGTTGCCCTTATATACACCCAATATATATGCTTATATAGATGTGCCAGGTGTAATGACGCTGCATGGCATTGATAAATAACCAGTACCTTTGCATTACCATGTACTGTACGTGTTCGTACACGCGTACATGTGTGCGTGAGCGTGCGCATGACGGAGTGTTACAGGGTGTTGTCAAGAAAGCAATTTGTTCCTGTCTCGGATGGGTCTTTTATCATGACGAATCGACGCGAACCTCAACTAGAAATCCACCGTCGACCCACCGCCCGATTCTACCTGGGCCGCGCCCGCAACTGTTATTATGCCAAAGTCACAGTCCCAGACCACCCTCCCCTTTTTTCTGCCCCTTTCCTGCTGTAAAAAAATCCAATCTGTGCAGCTGTGGGTGCCGCGTGGAGAAAGCCGGCCCCTGTTGCGCGCTGCTCCCGATCGCCGTATGCTAAACGCCCGGACGTGGGTGCGAGCGGCCCAGGGCAAGCGAGCGCACTGGGGGGCGGCTCTGGTGTGTTGCGCGGGAGTAATTGTGTGGCACGCTGAGGATGATAGATCGTGTCTGAGTGTCACACGAAGAAACTGAAAATGAGGCCGTCAGTGGCCCTTTAGAAAAGTGGCTCAGGCATTGTCCTTTCGCTCTATTGTCCTCCTCTCTTTTCATTTTGACAGAAACAGAAACGTAAAGCATTTCTAGGGAACGTTACTGTCTACCAAGCTGTGAAAGTAATATCAATGTGATTTTTTTTTCAGTGTTTTTTTTTTTTAAAAAAAAGCTTTCTTTCTTTTTTACAGCAGGGTGTTCTCTCCAGAAATACCTGTTCTCATGTTACATTGGAAGATTTTGGTGGCTAACTTTCGCCATTTTCCATATAAATAATCATTTTCTTCCTTAGAAGTAACTTTCTGATGCAAATGCAATTAAAAATTTTTTTTTTTTATTGATTTTCATAACTTTATGTAAACATCAACAAAAGTAAACACTGCAGTGTCCACATAAAAAGCATACAGCCCACATACACAAAATACAGACAGACATTCCCGGCACGGTTCAAAGTAGTCAAAACTCTCAGACAGCCAAGTGAGTGATGTATTGAATGTAAAAAAGAATTGTTTAAGCGCTTAAAAAAAAAAACATTGTTTGCTTCAAATGCACTGGTATTGTTTTGAGATAAAAGTTTTTTATGACAGCAGGAGTTGGTTTTGATCTTGCTACCAGTCATACCAGCTGTAACCTTACGGCTCCGCGACCAACTAATCTAGATTTATGCAGTCAAGGTAAATCCGAATCCAATTTATTTATAAAGCACATAAAAAAAACAACAAAACAACCCCAGAAATTTGCCCAAAGTGCTGTAGAAAAACAAGACAAGTCAAGGAATAAAAGTCAAGACCTAAAAAAAAAAAAAAATCACATTTAAAAAATACACATAAAGTCAAACAAAGAGAATAAAAAGATCTTATCAACTCACACTGGGCCAAATGCTATTAATGAAAGATATTTTTAAAAAAGATTGAATAACAGACGCCTGTCTAATACTCAAACCAATTCCAAAGCTTAAGAGCCATAAGAGAAAAAGCGGGATCTCCTCTCAATTTCCACCTAATTTTTGGGGACAACTAAACTCAGCCGCTCAACTGAGCCGCAAGATACTGACTGTTTATCAAATTACACGCTGCCTTTCCACGTATAGCTCTGTTTTGAAATATTTGACCAAAAAATATAAAACTACATTATATTGAGCTCCTTTTTTCATTTTTCTAAATAAACCATGATCCCTGTGGTTTCACTTCCACGTTACGATGAGATCGAAACACACAAAGCGTAGAGCAGACACTGTCTACAAACTGGAGTTAAATGTTAGAAAATCGGTACGTGCATAACTGCAAAGTCCTTGGATTTCAGAACTTTTGCATGAATTTTCAACATAGTTTGAGAGGCGGGTTAAGCCTTGGACAGTTTGCCGGTCCATTAGAGACAACCTCATGTACTCGGACTTAATGATTACAAGCACTGCTGCGTGCATTTTGAAGGACGGAATACATTGCACCAAACAACAAAGCCTGTAAAAGGTGTTACATCAGACTGTGTGTAGGAAAATTATATATAAAAGCACATTTAAAAGATAAGTCTGTTGTCTTATTGTTCCAAATATATTTATAGAGGTAAAATCCAAATTGAACAAAAATGATTAAATGACTGAATAAAAAAATCTTCAGCTGCTTTTTAAGGAATCAACACTATCACTACAGCTTACATGCTGCTTGTTCAGCACCAAACTCCATAGGTTTTAATATGAGTCTGAGGAGCAATTAGTAGTGTTTGGTTAGTTGACCTAAAGGTCTGAGTTGACTTGTTGGGCTTTAAGAGGTCCGAGATGTAATTCAATCCATGCAAAGACCTCAATGATAGCATCATTATTCCGAAGTGAACTCTGGACACTACTGGTCACCGGTGTGTGTGTGTGGGTGTTCAGGTGCTTGTGTGTGTTTTTGTTGAGAGACGGCGACTGACAGAAAGAAAGTAAAAGATTGAGTTTTTTCCTATTGGTAACTTTATTATACTTTAACCAGCATCATCCACTTTTTACTGTGGAATAACAATAAAAAAAAAAATGTCTCCTACTGAGACGTTTCAGTTCCATGCAGAGCAGGATTACCTCTAAATATACACATGATGAGTGATCACCCATTATCTGAGCACCTAAGTAAATTGAACACAGAATGTTGATGAATGTCTTCATTTACACGGCACATGAAAACATTAATATAGCATGACGAGCTGGATGACCTCAGCCCTTTCGGTTATTTGTATGTGACAAGACGCGTGCCCTCTGCTGGGCGTTGGGAGGACCTTCACTCACCTGCTAACCCCTCCTGCAGACGGCATGGTGCATCCAGTGAAGACTTTTATCTCTCAAGCTTTGTTTGCGACATTGCAAAGATTCTCAAAAAATAAAATAGAGGGAGAGAGAAAGAGAGAGAAATTGCATTGTATTTCCTCATTTTGCACGAATGATGCTCACAGAGATAGAGAATGTTTTTGCCGTGTTCTTTCAGGTTGCGTGGCCATGTGCTGCGCGGATGTGAGAGCATGTCCATGTGAGAGCTGACATATTACTGGCTTCATCGCCGCAGTGTCCTCTGCCCCTCCTGACTCTCTCCCTGCCTCCTGCTTTTGCATCCTTGCTTCGCTGCCTTTCCTCCCTTCAACCTTAACCTTGCCTCTTCCCTCCCTCCACGTTGCCTCTCCTCTCATCCCGACCCCATCATCGTCCCCTTTCTACCTGCTTCTCCTCTCTTCTTCTTTTATTTATTTATTTTTTTTCCTTCTGCCTCTTTGCTTTGTCACATTTCCACGGTCCTGTCACTGTTTCACTCTCTTGTCGTGCGTTCCCGCCCTCGTTGCCACCTCCTCCTCTCTCTTCCGTCGCCTTCTCTCGCTGTCTCACCTCCCCTACCCTCATTTCTCCTCTCTTCCCTGCTTCGTTCTCTGGCTCCCGCCGTCATCCCTTCCTCTCCATCTCGGCGGTGTGACGCTGCTGGGAGGGAGAAGGAAAAAAGAAAGAGAGAGAGAGGGGGAAGAGAGAGCGAGAGCGGGTGTGTGTATGTGTGCGTTGAGTCTGCTCTCAAGTCTCAGCTGTGGGCAGATGGAGGATGGAGCCGCATCTCTCCTCGTCTTGCGCTCTGCCTGCCACCGGCTGAAAGGCGCTCTCGGTGTTTTCTCCTCCGCCCCGTTCCCCTTGTGCCTGAGCTGACCCCGATTTGTGACACGTCAAGCGACGAAAAGGAGTTGGGGGGCTGGAGAGGGAAAGGTGACGGGGAAAACCTGCAGTCTCCTGGAAAAAGGATCAGCGGTCATTACGCTCTCCGCCACCCCCTTTTTTCTTCTTCTCTTATTTCATTCATTTTCTCTCTACCCTTGCGTGTTTTGGTGCGAGGCGGGCATCTCTGCAGTGCAACAGCTCACACGTGTGCGGCAGGAGAGCGGAGGTCTCTCCTCTGGCTCTCGGCTGGCGGATTGCGTCCGAGTGAAAGACAGAGAGGAGCAGGAGAAGGAGAAGCAGGGCGAAGACGAACGAGAGCAAGGGAGGGAGACAAAGAGCACTCTGTGGCACGGGAGAAAACAAGACAACAAAAAGAAAAGATTGAGAATCACGAAAAGAGGACTCTCACGGGGGAAGAAAGGAGTGGAGTTTTGTGGAGGAGAGGAGATAAGGGCAGAGGGTTCATGACGATGGGCGACAAGTACGGAGCGATGCATCACGCGAGCAGCGCGGGGAGAACCAAAACCCTCTCGCACGAGACAGGTGAGTCCCTTCAGACTATTTCCTTATGGCCCCCCAGCGATCAGGTCCCGACGCCTCCTGCATCCCGTCCAATGCAGCCGACTGAAGACCAACAACTTCATCAGAGCCAGTCTCTTCTTCTTCTACGGCGGGCTGACACTTTTTCTCCCCCCCCCACCCCCCTTCAACTTATGCATTTTTCATTTGAGTGCCTTGCTGTAATGTAGGTTACATTCGCATATGGTGGCTCGTGGAAGTGTGTGTATGTGAAGGAGAGAGGATGCGCGCGCGCGCGTGCGTGTGAGTAGGTTGGGGATCAAACGGCATACATCAGAATAGTACGCAGCTTTGATGTGCCCTTGAAGTTATGATTGGAATCTGTGAATGCCAGCGCAAGCTGTTCACACAGTCTTTTTTTTTTTTTTTTTTTTTTGCCCTGTTCATTGATTTCGAATCGGCCACGGCGGCCGCGAGCGTGTTGCAGTTGCGTCTCCAGTGACCACGTTCCGATTGACGGGTTGCGACGACTCGACGGGCGGGCTGGATTGGGGGCGGGGGGACGGATGGATGGGACCCGCGCGTCTCCTCCGCTCCGCGTCGATACGTCATTTAATCACGTGCGCGCGCGCGCGCGCTTCGATATTTACAAGGTAATTTCTGCGTATTTGACTTTCTGATTCGCGGGCTGATTATTTGATTAAGTTTCCAGATTAGAAGTCGATTTCATTTAAAATTCAATGGGATCCGACGCGTTGGGCGCCGCGTTATCTGGGAACAGCGGGGCTCATATTTAGCGTGATTGTGTTGTTTTACAGAGCAGTCTGACCTCCGAGGAAAAAAGGATATGCGGGTCTACAACATATCTTTCTCTGTGTGTGTGTGTGTGTTGTTTGATTGCTTTGTGGGTGTGAAGGGGGATTGCTAGCACTCGACAAGCTAATCAAACAGTTCCCACAGACAGTCACAATGTGGCACACACCCCTCTCTCAGCTTTTGACACATCTGCCTGCAGTCTTAACAAACATCATGAATTTACAAAGCCACACGAGTAAAGGGTGTGTGTTTTTTCTTTTCCCCCCTCTCCTTAAAAACAGAAGGAGACATTGTTTCAGGAAAGAAAAAAGCGGCAAATTGACAAGCTCACATGCATACAAAGGCAACCGACCAACTCGCAAACACATTTACACACACACACACACGCATACGTCTGTTACAGGGATCCGGGCCCAGCGGTGGATAAATGCGCCTTTTCTGATTGCTGCCACAGACAAGGACGTGATTGGCATGGTAGACCGGGGAATTAGCTGTGGTTTCCATGGCTACTAATTAGGAGGGTACTGACTGGTAGGCTTATGATGACAGATGACAGATCTGCAGTTTGCTTCCTGCCTTACAGATTGGGTGGTCCCACCGGCTAGCCGGACCCCCCGCCATCCAAGACAGGCAGGCTCTCTCCGCAGGCCGCCTCGCACGTGCTCAGCTATCATCAAATATGCAGGAAAGGGAAATATTATGGAGGTTTTTTAAGGTCTTTTATGAAGCAATAATGTCTTAAAATGAGAATTCACTTCAAGTTGTACTTTCACTTAATCAGACAACAGAAGGTCAATATTTCTTTTACAACTCGCGTTAAACGCAGAACCTGCAGTGCTGGAGACCAACAGCCGACGCATGTACCCATTCACAAGGTTCACCTTTTTTGCAACACACACACACACCCACACACACACGCAGTCCTTCGTTGTGCCGCCATGGGGTACGCAAGAGAGAAATAGGTGTGATTGAGTCCATCTGTGACGGAGAAAGAGAGAGGCAAGGAGCGCTCCATCTGTGGACACCTGCCCTTCCTCCAGGCTACCGTCCCAATTTTCCTCAAAAAAAACTGCCAACAGGATCTGTGGAAGCACAGGTGCGAGAGTGTCTGGGTGCTTGTTCACAAATCCGAGCGCGGTCTGTCGGTTTATGAATGGCATTGTCGGTGAGTTTATCCCATTCGGGGCACGTTCACAGACGATCTAAAGAGTCAGAGCCAGTTTGTATGAAACAAGTTTTCATCATTTTTCCATTTGCTTTTTGTGTCAGGTCGGATCCAACGACTGACAAGGAAAGAATTAGCAACACAGATCACAACTGACAGCATTCAGGGATTTATTATAAGACCCTGCAGCACAATAGGAAACTCTACCAATGTAAAGACTGGGGCTTAAACAATGACTTCACATCAATGAACACAACAGACAAAAATGCCTATTTTGTATGTATCACTTATTAAGAGTGGAGTAAAAACTCCAGGGATTGTTTTTAAGTTAACTGTAAGGGCAAAAAAAAAAAAAAAAACTCCCGCAAATTAAACTGTGATTTTATAAAAATGGCACAAGCCTGATCTCCTGTGACCCATTCAAAGTTTGACTGGTGTGTCTGGCAGAAAGTATGTGAACGTAGGTGATTGTCAAACAGCACAAAGTTTATAGACAATTCTTTACAAGGAGGAAAAGTTAAGTTTAAAAGTAGAAATGGTGCAAGCAGGAAAAAAAAGAAGTGAACTGCATATCCTGACAGGTGAAAGGTTAACAAAATAGGATGCAGTAGATAGAAAAATCCCACCAAAAATGAGATGTGATACCAAAAAAAAGGTCATGTCAAGCCAAGTTTATTTGTGCAGCACATTTCAACAACAAGGCAGTTCAAAATGCTTCACATCATAGAAACATCAAACAGTCACCAGTTGTGAAAAACAAAGCGAAACATGATCATTGGTGTTAATTCTGACTCTTATTCAAAGTACAATATTCAGGACAGCACACTGCTGAAATTCTTGATCCTTATGAATAAATTTTCCACAAAGATAGCTGATTTTTCAGCTTAATCAATCACCAGAGAGGTCATTTGAGATTTTTTGCTACAAATATATCCACCACTACTTTAACAAAACTCTGTATATTAGTGAGATGTACATCCCAGGTTAGTCACTGCTTACATTGCATAAGAAAACAAATTTCCCCTCGACTCTTTAAATAATATGGAGCTTCTTTTTCTATTAAAGCTGAAAGTTGGAGCATTAAGTGTTGCTCTCTGCACCGCTGATGGATGAGAGACGAGCGGTTCAGTTACAGCACGAATGTTTGACACCTTAAGCCAGAAGGAGAGAAAAAAAAAAAGTGCTAACAGGCAGAGGAAGGGTAAGCCACTCAGCTGTCCATCCTGCATCTCTCCCTTTCTCTCGCTCAGACACCAGCTCCACCTAATGGCCTCTGCAGGAACTGAGGCACACAAAACACAGATTCACAGTCTGACATGCACACATGAGCCTTGATTAAAATGGCTGGAGCGCGACTGCGTTTCGAGGCAGTCGGGGAACAGCTGAGATAATGGTCAGTTTTTTTCCCTCCTCCTCGGTCCATGCAGGGAGCGTGGCAGAGGTGGAGGAGAGTATGCAAAAGAAAAAAAAAAGGTGGAAGAAAAGGGGTTGGAAAAGGCTCTGAGGGGGGGGAGAGTAAAAATAGCAATGCGATTGAAGAAGACATGCATGTCACGGCTAAACAAATAGCCATGTGCAGGAACAGATGGTAATAAAGTTCTCTGTTAGAAGACTAGTGGCTTGTACGTGCACACACACACGTATGCATGCACGCAGACGCACAGCTTGATTATGCAGAGTAGTGGGCCTTGAGTCATTAAGACTTTGCCTCAGTGAAGCTGACTCAAAAGTGAGCAATGACAGTCATCTAGAAACACCGGTCACTAGCAGCCATCTTTCTTTCCCCCCCACTACTCTGACTTTGCGCCCTCCATCTGTCTCCGCTCGGTTCCCGTTCCCACCCAGAACTTTCTGTGACGTCTAAATGTCCACGAGTCGATCGGCCAGAGATGAGAGTGAGCCATCAGGGCAGCGATCCGCATGTGAAATACCAAAAAGCAGATTTTTACTAATTTTTTTTTCAGTTTCTATTGATTGACCTGACTTTAAAGTGTGATGCAACACAAATGCAAAGTTGTAAATTTTAAACTGTGCTGTTTGATATTTTTTGTAATATATAAATCAAGAAAAAAAAACCATCAAACGGATTTCTCTTATGTATCAGAATTGATGTTTATGCTCATTTGTTATCTTCATGATTCCCCAATTATGAAGAGTATTTGTTTGGCTGCTTTTAAAACAGCTGGTAGAAATCCACTAGGAACAACCGACCCTTAAAACATACCTGAAAACCAAAAGTATCGCGCAAATTTTCACAAGTGTTTCTGTAGTTTCTATAAGACACATATCGTGTTGTGTTTCTGTATTAAACTCTATTTCTTTTTCTTTTTTTTAAATCACTTAAATATAAAAAGAAAACCTTAATAAAAGCTTTGCTTTGGTGAAAGCGCATCTAGCCATCTTGAGATCTGTACAATGATAAAAGAACAGCATCAGACTGAATACAGCAAGTTATTCAGGAAAGTGTCAACTCATTAGTTAAAAAAGGATCTCAGATATCTGAGCTAATGTATCAAGTCTATGATGCATAGAAAGGCAAGGACTCCTTCTGGTTCCAGTGGAGGAATGATCAGCAAAACGGCATGCTTAATGTTTAGTTTCAAAAACTCTGATTTGATGCATAAGTTGGGATGATTCCTTCAAATTCCATTAGATTCAAAGCTGTCGTCTCCATCAAAGAAACCCGCAACACATTGTCGTTGTTTTCTTTTATATTATATTCCGTACAAAAACAAATCAGAAAATGTCAAAATGGGAATCAGCAGGCTGGACCTTAAAGGAACTCCGTATCGGCCGAGAAGAGCCTGATTGGCACATGTTGAATCTTCTTCTCCATCATCTTTCACCGTTTCCCACCTCTTTAGGGAAATTACTTTTCCCCCTCGCGTTTTACTTTTCCCATTCTGCCTTCCCCAAGTCCAAAAGAAATGTGTGCGCGAGAGGCGGCGATGTGTGAGGGTGATGCGTCCTCAGTCACGGTGAAAGCATTTGTTTCTCTTCCACTGGGGTGGACAGATTATGTATTTCACTCTGTTTTCTTCACATTGGCTTCTACCCTCCCTCCCCGTCCTCCTTCTCTTCGCCATTCGTTTTGTCCTCCCCACTCAAGGTCAGTGGGAAGATTGCTTTCAGCCCCCTGTGTCCTCCCACAGCGCGCCACGTTTTATTGTGCGAGCGACCGTCAGCGGCCGAGCAGGCGGCTGCGGCGTGCAATTTGTTTGTGCATGTTTTGAAAATCATGGTTGTCGGGGGTGGTGGGGGGGTGGCCAGTTTGGGGGGGGCGCTGTGTTTAGTAGAGTTCAATCTATCCCGTTTCTCATCAGGTAAGCACTTATGTGTTTGCGCGTGTGACTTGCTAATGGAAAAGCAGTCAGCTGGCTCAATCTCGGCCTGCAAGTAAGTCTTGAAGAAAAGTAAAATGGAAAAGGAAAGGGGAAATTGTTGGGCTAAAAAAAAAAGTGTTATTATAATGCAAGTATTTTTCTTCTTCTTCTTACCCGTTGAATATTCTTTAAACACAAAAGATTTTTCCTCCCACGGTCTGTAGATGCGTTCTCCCCATTTAAATATTTAATGCATTTATTGATTTCTAGAGTGAGCATGCACGTCTGCTATGCGGCGTGTGACTGTTGTTTTTTTTGTTTTGTTTTGTTTTTTTGCACAGAGGTATTAATTTTCACCGTGGTGATTTGGGTGAGTAAAGGGCTGGCAAGCTAACCGGTGTTCTCAGCGTGCATTTTGAGTGTTTGTGTGTCTGATCGGCGAGCTGGCTGCTTTTATGCTTCACTACCCTGGCTGCTCATCCATGTGCACCATCTGCATGTGGCGGCACCATGTGTGTCACCTACACCACAACACATCCCACTCCCCTCATACTGTATCTCTAACAATCCCTCCATCAGCACCTGACGCCGTCTCTGCGTCTCTTCTCTCTCGTCTGTGGTTCGTCTGCTTTCATTTCAAAAAGCCAATTTATTTATGAAAAAAGAAAAGAGAGAGAAAGAAAAGAAAGCTGACATCGCTGCTAATTTAAATCCTTTCACTTGTTTGGCGCCGCATATTAATACCGAAGAGTAATATCTCCTGAAAGTTATTCATCATGCTTGTTCACCTTTTAATGTTTTTCTTTTTTCTTTTCCCTTTAAGCACAAAACCATCATATCCTCAATCAGCGCAGCTTTGTAGCACGCGGCGTCGTGCCATTTGTTAGCTACGCAACGCCGGCGCTCTAAGTGATCGATCCACGCCACAGCTAACTACGAGACAGATGAAAGTGTCACGAGTACAGTCGGGCTGAAGTGACAAATTGATCCGCGCGTTTCTGCTGGAAAGGAGTTTTAGTTGTGGAGACGCAATCGTTCATCTGCACAGCCTCATTATGGCTTCTGGAGCGGCAGCAGCCACCGTGACTCATTGACTCATCACGCTGCTGTTTTGTAAACTCCAAGCCCGACTAACCGTCCCCTGTTTTTATCCCTCATCTCATCGTAGCATTTCCCGCTCTTCTTCGGATGTCTCGGCCTTCGCCGGCACCTCCCCTTCATCTTTAATATCCTTTTCGCCAAAGCAACAGCTCAAGCTTCATGAACTCTCTTGCCTTCTCTTTCTGTTCTCTCCAGCACGTCTTTTTTCCTTTCCCTTCTCCTGCAGACTCCTCTCCAAATGCCTGTGTTAACCTTAAAAAAGGGGGGAGAAGAGACAGCTTATCCTCATAGCCCCTCCGGCATCAGGGCTCCCTCCCCTCGCTGTCGCGACGCAATCCGAATTTAAGGGATTGGCTGAGGACAGCAGTTCATGTACACAGCTTTCAAAGAGTAGTTACTCCATCGAAGACTTGTCAGGTGGTTTGCTCGGCTGTCTCTGCAAAAAAAAAAAAAACTAGGTCAATTGCGGGATTCTTTTATGAGCGTGCAAAGGGAGTTGTTTGGTGGGAAGGTTTACTGGAACTGAAACTTTTCGTAGTTGTGCTGTCTTCTAGTAGCCAGGCACAGACGGGCCACGAAGGTGTCACGAGGTTTCAAGCAAGTTGCACTTTCAAAATGTTTTCAGTACATTTTCCCTCTGGTTTAAAGTCCCTCTGTTTAGATGCCAAAGATACTGAAGGAGTGACAAGAGTTTTCTTCAGCTCGATGAAGCAGGAAGCACCCTCCTCCCCAACTTGTTGCTGGACAACTCCAGTAGAGAGCTATTCTACTTCTCTGTTGCTTAGCTGACAGAGCTCTGGGGTTGTTCAAGTTTTTGATCCATTTCTGAATATTACAATCAGTAAATGTTACCAATGACACTATTATTATTGCAGATGTGCTGATCGTGTTTTTTGTTGACTGCTGCTACTGATAACCGGCCAAGTCCAAGTTGAAGTATAACTACATTAGTTGTTTGTTTGATACTTATGTTGTTGGGGGTCGGGGGGTTGTATTGTCTGTCCTAATTGCATTAACTGTTTCTGACACTGAAGGCCATGATGCATTTTGGACATTGTTGGATCGCTGTTCCTCTGTACTGAACTAATGGTGCTCAATTTTTCCCAGATAAGTTCTGAAAGTTTCCGATTTTTTGGAATTTGAAATTAACTAAATTCCTCTTCATTGGCTGATTGTTGATTGGAAAGGTCAACAACAGTCAGAGCCAATCAGATCCTCCGATCCAGATGTTTTCTGGTCGATAGTAATTAGGATAGGACTGTTTGATCAGAATTTTCCACAAATACGTTGTTTTCCAAAGACAACACAGAAAACTAAAACAACATAATATTCTGCGGGTTTACTAACACAGTTAGAGGTTCATATTTTCAATCCAACAAAATATGAAGAAATTATACTCTACATGTATGCATCAAAGTCTACCTACTTAACATTGATCAAATGTGTTTGATGCTTTCGAATAGCAAAAACTGAGAGACTTGTTTGATTTTTGTTTTTGAGAAAATTGGTAAAAGAAGTGGCCGATTCAAAATTCTGAATGATTGAGATTTTTAGTTCCTACAACACCTGCAATAATAAATGTTCAAAGCAGGAGGAATGATTTTTGCTTTGAATGAAACAGGAATAAATCTAGATAAAGTTTGACCTTTATGCTCTAAATTTCTGGACAAATACCTTGAGACTGATATTTTCTGCCAACTTCCATCCAACGTCTCGTCGCCACGCACCATAAATAAATGTTTTTCAGCTCGATCCCTTTATAGTGAAAGGATAAAACCCGAGCGCATTTCCTAATACACACATGCTCTTCCCTTCCATGGTTCTGCTGTCACATTTATTTTTAAGAAAATTACAATCA
This sequence comes from Brachyrhaphis roseni, assembly GCA_903066815.1. Lineage (NCBI taxonomy): Eukaryota > Metazoa > Chordata > Actinopteri > Cyprinodontiformes > Poeciliidae > Brachyrhaphis > Brachyrhaphis roseni. The sequence goes on from CAEFZY010015687.1 coordinate 23,807, forward strand.
ATCATGTGCGCCTTAAATCACACAAAGAACTTGGAGCTTGTCCTCTTGCGGAGATTAATTCGCGCCAGAGTCAGTTTTATTACTTTCAAATTACTTTGATGAACACACTAAAACTGCTCATCCGAAAAAGATACATTAGCAGTCCATCAATTTTGTGAGCTGGATGACACATTCAAGTAAAATGTTTTGTCACTTCTTCCTCAATTAAGCCGAGGTAATGTTCTCGCTTCCACGAGGAGTCGATTAAAACCAAAGCAACGCCACGGCTTCCCATTTCAGCACGGAGTCGCAGCGTAGGCCTATTTACAGCTCAGAAGGGAATTTACTCATTTAGGTTCTACAGTTTTGTTTGTTTGTTTTTTCCTTTATCTTTGGACTGAAAACTCAGATCCACTCAGCCTGTCTTTCCAAAGCACTTGGACAGCCACATTCTCCGGCCTCTCCTTCCAGACCAAAGGTGCGCTTTGGGGAATCAAAGAGTGCCGCGACCTTGCCTTGGGCACCGTGATCGAGTGAAACTGCGTCAGTGCGTGTGTGTGTGTGTATGTGTGTTACTAATGACCGGTGCTTAAGGGGGGAGATGAGGGGAGATGGGCCATGAAGCAGGGCTGAGGGGGCAGCGAAATGATCCCATCGATCATCCTCGATCACCCAAATAATGTCACACAGATCATTCGTCTCTCTCTGTACGAGTGTGTGTGATATTTACACACTTTTTTTTCCTATTTTTTAAGGCTCAGCTCGTGGCTGTCGAACATTTCCCCAGCATGGGCTCCTGCTTTTCGGGATTTGCTGCATCAGAGAGACCGCGCACACGCGGGGCCAAATGCCAGCTATCGCGCGGTTCCATTAGGATTGCCAAGGCTGACCGTAGATTGCTATTGATTTGCTATGGCTTCTGTTCAGTGGCTCTTTAGCTGAAGGTGCACGATGATGCGCAAGTGTCGAGGATGCCACATTTTTCAGGGTGGAGTTGGGTTTCATTGGTGTCTTTGCTTTTTTTATTTTTCCATCGGTGTAAGAAAAAATACAAAAAATCCAGATCTTTCTAATGAAACGTTCTGTGCTGCGATGTCCAGACAAGAAGAGCCTTTGAGCCACGTGGCCAGTTGTTAACTCTGTCAGGGACTCTGGGATGTGCAGTGCGTTGATAGCTGAGCTCTGGATCTTAAACAAATCAATGCCAAGTGGCTGGACCCCGGAGCCACTTCTTAATGACAACCACCGCTCAGAGATCGCCGCGCACTCGCTCTGTCTCCACTTTGCCGCTCTCTTGTCTGTTTATTTCTCGCCCAACGCGTTGCTTTTATTGCGCACACTGCTTTTATTGTCTCGTTCCTCGCACCTTCTGCTCTCTGTGTACCAGCTGCGGCGCAGGCACACACGCCACAGACAAGGTTTTTGAACATCTTTGCTTTGTTTTCTCTGGTTATTTTTTTATTTATTCGTTTGCAGTTGGGCCTGTTTTAGGCTTTCCAGTGGCTGAAGCCATCCCTTCCCCATCTGTGAGCAATAGAGCAGGAGAAACACTAACCGTGTGTCTTCATTACGAGCAAATATAATCAGACGTTAAAAGGACTAGCGGTGTGTAGTATTATTTTACAATAGCTCGATATGAGCCAGCTGCACATCCAGATGTGAGCAAGTCCTTCGATAGATTGGGTAGTCTGTGCATGTCGTAGCAAGTGTGTGTGTGTGTTTGCGCATATGTACCTGTGTGTGAACATGTGGATGGGGATTAGGGGTGTAATGCAGGATTATCCAGAAGGTACTTCTTTTTGCAGAGTGGATGGATGGATGGATGGATGTGAAGTTTTTTACACGTTTTGTACCCTCACAAGACAAACTTTCAAAAACAAATCAAACATTGCCCTTTGAGATTCCGTTTGAAAACCCATCATTATTATTTAATAGACAAAAATATATTTGCCGGATGTTTATACTTCAGACTTCCAGTAATTTATTCCAAAAGTGAAGATAACTCCGCTATGATCCAAAAGGAGCAAAAAAAAAAAACAACCCAGCTCAAGACGATCTAAGTGTTCTCCTCGTTTCACGCAGCCGCCGATGTGTCTGAGGATGGAGACATTTAATCATTTATTAACAGGGCACAGAATGTTTTTTTTTTCTTCTTCCTCCCAGCCACGTGTCTCCATATGAGCCGGGATGGGAGAACGGTGAAGGAGACGTGGCAGAGAGAGGAGGATAATAGTTCCGCGCTTCCCAGGTGAAGCACAAAATATCAAATTTTCTAAACCAGTAATCGGAGGGTATCATCCCCTCCACCTTGCGCCTTCGGTGTCGGCTGATCTGCCTTTGCTCTTTTATTTGTCGGAGCTCTTAACGTTGTTAACTGCACAAATCACTGCTACTGAACATAACGCCACGTATTCAAACATAATGAGGCTTGAGTCATTGCCATCTCACTGTTCAAAGTGGTTTTTATTTAGTGCGGCGAACTGCTTCAAGGTCCCCACTGCTTTTGCTCATCAACAATTGCCAAGCGTTAAATAAAACATGAGACATCAGAGCAATGCGAGCAGAGGAGCCCGTGCTCTCTCCGTTTAGAGCCCGCACAAGGTGGTGGAGGCAACCCCGAACATGTGCAAAACACACACACACACACACCCCCCACACACACATAATATCCAGGGGAGAGAGAGAGAGGAGGCTGGGGGGGGGTAAAAGGTCTGGATCTGGAGCTGTTCATAATTGTTTTGGTCTTATCTGGGTTTTAATATGTCTCTCACCACAGGGAGGCCTTCACGCGTTCCACCGTAGACGTGAAGGCCTTTGCTTAATTACGCCTCTCTGTGAATGTGTGATTCTGCGGCACGTGGCCCGTTTCAATTTACCAACCTTCTCCTTTTGATGGCATTCTTCTTAAATTCGAGCACATGTAATTCAAATGACTCAAACGCACCAGACGAGGGGATGAAAGCGAGAGAGAGCACGGATATAAGGGAGCGTCTGTGCAGGCGGACGCAGCGTGAGCGCCGACTACAGAGATACACACACCCTTGGCAATGCTTCTCCAGTCTGTTTGAAGTAGAGTCTCGCAGGAGGCTATAGGGACTGTGGCAGTGTTTCACCCACTCAAACACACAGTGGCTTGATTTGGGGGGGGGCGACGGGGATTGCGGATGGAAAAGAAAGGCAGAGGAGACAGTAGGAGGAATGCCCCTCAAACGCTCTCCGGTTCGTCTCATCCCTATCTCTGGGTCTGGCTCTGTTCTCTCTGCAGACATGCCCTGAATGAGCGCGGTTTGGTGAGCAGGTTGTTTACCGCCACGGTTTTTTTTCTTTTCTAGCCGCCGTCTTCGTGGCCCTGGTGTGCTTCATATCTCCCTCAGTCATTGACTGGGTGAGATTGAAACTGTGCACCAGGGATACAGCGAGAATATTACCCAGCTGGCAACAGAAGCGAGGTTCGGTGGGGCTTTTATATTTCTCGCCGTGTCAATTAGAGTCGCTTACTAAAAGAAGATGACTTCCCGAGCCCCCAAAAAAACTACATTCGCTGACAAAATCCGTCCCTCGAGAATACAAATAAAAGCAGATATTTACACATGCTTGTAAAAGAAATAAAAACCCATTTTTCCGCCCTCGCTGTTTGAATTCAAATCAAACTAAACATTTCCTGTTTTAGTCATCCCGGTAAGCTCCAATTATCTCGAGCTGTTCGACGACAGAATAACTAACGGCAGAGAGAATTTTAAACTGTCTTTAAAATATAAAATTTAAAACCATTTTCTGTAATGTGTGGTAGAATCGCCTTGTAAATTGTATGACTTGTGTAAAAATGTTTTGGGAATCCCTCCTCAAGCGTTTCAAAACTACCTGCTGAAAGTTTTGGCCTATTCTTTCCGTCAGAGTCTGGTTTGGAGGCCATCTTGCTCGTACACATTTTCAGCTCTGATTACAAAATTTCAATGTGATCGAGATCGAGGCTTTGCAACGGCCAAACCAAAACGTTGACTTTGTTTCCCTTAAGCTACGTTGTTGCCTATCTCTGGACATCATGTCGATTATCATCATCGTCTTGGACGCACAATTTGTCCGAACTCTGACTTACAGGATGATGTCTTCAGACGCTGCTTTTAATTTTCCACAAAACATTTTTCCTCGTGATGCTATAATCGATTTTTGTTACTCTTTCGAGTAGTGGCTTCTTACTCACTGATTGTTGATTCAGTTCATGTACGTGCAGGCTCTAAGTCCTTAGCTTTTGTATTAGAGTTGATTTCCACATTTTGTATCAAACACAATCGCCGGACATTCCCATGGCTTTTATTCTTGCTTGTTATTGTTTGAATAGCTGAACATCGCACCTTCAGGCATCTGAAAGTTGTGCCAAACTTTTGGAGGCCTACAATTATAATATCTTGCCTAATTATTATTTTTTTATTATTATTTTCTGGTTTGTTTTTACACAAAAATCTACAAGAAGGCATTGTGTTTGAGGTTTGCCTCCAGTCTGTTTAGTCAAATGTTGTGAAATAACCTCAAAAGCTATAAAGGTTATGACTTCATTGTCTAGGCTTGCTCAGTAAGCTTAAAGAAAATCATGTTCATAGTAATCTTAGTTTGTGTTACCTTCTGAATTCCAGCAAGATCAAATATGTTAGCTTGAACACATTTTAGCTTGGAAACATTCTGCTTTCAGTATTCTGGTGTTAGGGAAATATAATATATTTTAACTGACCTATAACAGTAAAATTTAGCCTTACGCAGTGCATGTATCTATCTGGTTTCTGCTATATCTTAGAGCTATTAGACCAACTGTTGGATTAAGAGCGTTGCCAGAGTTTATCGCAGCTCTGCCGTACAATGTTTTTTCTCCACTAGGGGCTCAGCGTTTCACTCAGTAGCAGATAAACACCTCAGCTTTTTTAGAGCAAAGCTCAGCATGGAGCCGATTGGTCAGAAAGAAAGCCAGACACAGACACAGAGGGTTGAATCTGGTCAATTTGCAAAAGTAAGGAACATTATGCTGACTTAAGATCACATGTCACATCGGTACGTCGATATGAGCGTCGGCAGACACACAGTGTGTTACATAACACCACAAGTGACACAGCATTTCCTTACAGATACAGAACGAGAAAGAACAGGGCATCACAATAACCTGAATACCGGCGAGAAATGCTATCCTGCCCAGCCGAATGTGACTGAACATGTACGGGTTGGGAGATAAACGCGCACCGGTTTTTATCAGCGCGATGCAGCGCAGTGTGACGGGAAAACAAAATGGCCACGCCGCTGAAACGCAGTGCAGCTGGAGTTTGAGGATAGAATGACCCGCTCTTCACTTCATGTTGGAGTGCCTTGCAAAATCATTCGTTCATTTTTGGCATTTCCTAACATTATAAAAAACATAAGTAAATAAGATACTGGGATTTTATGTGGTGGACCAGCCCTAATTTTTACTTAAGTGTTTATACATAAACACATAAAAAGTGTGGCAATCATTTGTTCAGCTGTTGTTTTTTTCTGCTACACCTAAATAAGTTCCAGTGCAACCGATTGTCGTCAAAAGTCACATCCTGGTTTATAAATCCAGGTTTTCTGTTAATTAATGTCCGCTGTGTTTCTTGAAGACCAAGAAACACAGCGAACATTAGTTTTCCTGAACAAACACATTTTTACCCCTGAAATCTCCACATTTCAGAGGTAAAAATGTGGAGATGTCTATTCCAGGATTAGACGATAAAACAAAATCTCAAGCTTGCAACATCCCACCGAGCTCTGGTGATTCAATTAGCCAAAAAATTAACAGTGACACAAGTTCAAAGTTAAAAACAGAAACACAGCCAGGATGTTGATAGTACCTCTGGAGGAGATGCAGAGATCTCCAGCTCTGTTTGGTCTTTTCAAGAGGAAATAAAGAATTATTTTTTAAAATTAAAATTGGGTGAAATAATTCAGTCTGAAAGTGCTACATTTGTGAAAACATGCAAGTTGTGATTATTTGGAGAGATAATCACGACAGGCGTAAGATTTCTGAGACTTTACATTTGTGTGAACGGCGCTATTCTGTTCTTTCAAATCCTCAGAAAACGTGTCAAAGTTTGTGGCTCACAGGTACAAACATTTTGCTTTTTAGTCCTATTTTAGAGCCTGCGGTCTCAACTTCAACTAAATCTGCGCGGCAAATAAAAACTTAAGTGCAGAATAAATTAAATGGGAAGTCGAAACGTGGCACAAGATTGATGGCTAAATGAAAACTCTGAGGTGGGTTTGTTTTTCAAGTGGGCCTTAAAAAGCTGCTCTTATTTAAGGTTTTCCATCACCAGCCAGCGGATCTACTACGTTTTCTTAGAGTAGTACATCCATGCATACAGACGTAAAAACAATGCAAACACACAAAACAATCCCACTTTAAGAAACTGCTGCAATGCTGGCAATTTGCAGATCCACTATTTTGTTGCTTGTTCTCCTGACTTCTTTTTTTTTTTGGTTGTTTGTCTCACAATCTCCCTGCACCCTGTCATTTTTTGGAGCGTGTTCTTTGCCTGCGCAGGTACAAGGAAAACACGCTTTCGTCCCACCACACCACGTATTTCTCCGTCCTCCCTCTTTTCTTACTCATTCCTTCAGACCTCCCTGCGGTGCTCCCTGGTGCAGAAACCAACCAAAAACGGCTAATGGAGAAGGAATGTACCTACGCTCAGCCACAGATGGAGAGACGGAGCAGGGAGAGGATGAGGGATGCAGAGACTCACGGGCAAAAAAAAAAAATAAGAGAAGGAGAGAAGAGGCAGAGACATGTAAAAGCAGGAAGATAAAAGCAGAAAGGCGAAAACTAAAAAGCTCTCAGTCACGTTGCCAAAGTAACGCCATGTTCGATGCGTTTCCACGGCTTCCACACCAGGTGGTAACGAACAAGATTTTGTGTGTTACTTTTTACTGAATAGTCACCCTTTTTTTTATGCATGTGTGTGGAAATGTAGAGCTGCTGAATGATTCATGGCCCATGTCAAGGATGGATTTGGGAATTTCCCACAGTGAAATGAGGCAGACATTCAAGGATGTATTTTTTTATTTTTTATTTTTTTAGCATACCTCTGTATTTTATTTTATGAATGTATGTATATATAAAAGGGACATCTTTTTTTTGTCGCACAGCAGTCCACCATACCTGATTTTAAAGATCTGACATGGATGATTTCTTGCTATGATGATAAATATGTTCCTTAATTGTGACACTTGGTGATGTTTTAATGTGAATCGCAGTCAAATTGAGACGAGTTCTGTTTTTGACAAAAAACAACATAATTCAGCCAAAAACCAAATGTCAGTGCAGATACCGCGAACAGCGCCTTAAACCATTTTATAGCTGCAAACTTGTGATAGAGCAACAGAAACTGCACATTTACTAGGGCAAAAAAATAAGGTACAAGGTTCTGGAGCAAGGAATTTGGAGAGTAAAATATGCATTCGTATTCAACTCTTTAATAGTCCCTTGAACTTGGTCATTCTACCACATATACATACTTTGATCAAGAATATGCCATTCTATCCCCATGTTATGATAGTGCCACCACCATGCTTCACTGTGAAGAGTGTGTGTTCAGACATTACCTGCATGCACAGAGTGTGCTGATTGTTAGCCAAAAAGTCTTTGTCGAAAATGCCTGGTTTGTTTTTTGTTTTTCTTTTGTCTTCAAGAGATATTCATTCTTAATATTGTATATGCACTGAGATGAAATTATACACAGGTGGATTAATTGGTGAACCAAATGATCCACCAGTAAAATCTGATTTTATTTTACGTTATCAGACTGAATGAGGCTGAACACAAATGTACACATTGTTCCGATTTTTAGCGTTAACTTTGAAATGGTTTGTCTAACACTTCACTAATAATGCGCAACTTTGCGATATTCTACAACACAAAATAACAAACAATAGAATAAATATAGCTTGTAGCTGCAGCATAATAAAATGTAAAAAAAAAAACATTGATGAGAGAATATGAATACACTTTACAGGGCTCTGTGTGTCATTGAAAGGGATTAGTTTGTATGCACTGAGGATGTGACCAATAAACCCGCTGTGTGTAACCTCATAAAAATTATTTATAAAGTTTTACTGAGTCCATTTCTCAGCTGAGTGTCTCAGGTCTTCGGCCCACGCACATGCACACACTCGAATATCCTTCTAATAGCACAGGGGCCGCTAACTTTGCAACTTTGTTAGTGCATTTGACTGATAAATGCAATGAGATTGTCAAACATGTTTGCTAACCTTATGAATTTTGAGGATCGGAGGCCACTGTATGAGCTACTGTTTTGTTCTGCTTGCATTTATACATGGTTTTACAGGCACACAGTGGTTTTATTGTTTCATCCTGTTTCCTGTCAGGTCCAAAAAATATGGCCAGATTTAATTTATACTAATGAATGAATCTGAGATGATAGTTATTTTATTAGAAAGTTAAATCCTGAGTGCGTCTTAAAAGTTTCACTTTGATTTATGTGTTTTTCTTGCTTCTTTTTTTTCTCTGGACCTTCTTCCTTCTGTCCTTGATTTTGTTTCCATCACTCCTATGCCCTTCACCTCCATCCTCTCACTCTCCCTCCAGTTCTGGAGGCTACTTTTTTTTTCATCTCCACTTAGCTTTTAGTGCTCTTCCATGCCCCCCTCCGGGGGGAATCCACCTCTTTCCAGACACTGCCTTATTTTAGCAACACAAGCTGGTCCTTGGAGAGCACTGCCAGTGCTGTCTGCCCCTATGTTTGTGTGTGTGTGTGGGGGGGGGTGTGCATGAGTGTGTGAGTTTGGACTTGCATATATGTGCACAATTTCTGATGTATCAAGACTGACAGGTCAAGCGGTTTCGTCGGTGAGTTTCTTTCTTTCTTTTTTCCTCCTAGTTTCCCTTCTTTTTTGCCGTTATGAGCGAAGCGACAGGTGAATTATTAATGAGAGAGGGAATTTTTGTTCTACTTCGGATCTCCCAATGCTGCAAGAAACGTCTCTGAAGGAAGGCAAGCATGAAACAGCAAGCATACACACTTTGTCTTCCCCAAAATTTCCGCAGCCATTAAGGAGTTGGTGTGTTGTGGGAGTTGCAAATCTTCATGGACACGGATCCTTTTTTTTTTTCATTCAAATATCTTTATTTTCTCTCTTTCCTCACAAAAAAAAAGAAAAACACATCAGCTGTGGCGCGTTCGTTCATTCTCCCTTACCCCAAGTCGAGTCCCCCGCATTCTCCAGGTACAGCTGCGTTCTGTCAGCTGTGCAGTGGTGCAACAAAAATGAGCGGGAAAGACGGCGCGTCATCAGAAGCATAACTGCGGGCCAAAATGCCTTATTATGTCAGATTTGCAAATTCCCCCACACCATCGTTGAAGGGGGAAAAAAGTGACCTACATAACTACAAACCAGAAAGGAAAAATAAAAAAAAAACACGAATGGCCCCATTCTCTTCTCCTCCACTCCCCTCTCAATCTCTCCATCTCTGCCGTTCCCTCTAAAGCCGTTCCCTTTCTCTCTCACTTCGTCACCCCTCGTTTATCTCCATCCTCTCCCAGCAGAGGCTTGGCGCGTTATCGGCCCTCATTCAAATGAAAGGAATGGTGCGTTTTCCGGTTTTCGCTCAACAAATGTTGCACATCCCAGCAGGGGTGCATTTTTTTTGTTTTTTTTCTTCACTCAAATACCCAGCGATGCTAAAATGGTATAATCGACAATGGTGGGGGTGGCTAGGTGATCCAACCAACCTGCTACTAGGTAAACACCATCTGTTCGCACAAAATCCAACCCCCTTCTGACGTTGTGACAGGAATAGAGTGATCCGATTGCACCTCTTCTCGCACACCTCGGCGGTGCCAGCATTACGAGGTGCGTGCTGTTTGTGTCTCAGCCCGTGATGATAATAGACAGTAGCAGAGTTGATGTTCTTTTACATGTTACAAGGGAAAACATGTGCATTTCATGCCACGTCCGACCTGCCGAGAGATATCATATGATTCCAACTTCACTTTAGGAAGCATAAGTAACGGCGTTAAAGACGTTTCTTTTTATGTTTGGAATGACTGCATAAGTTGGAAAGGAATGCAGTCAGTATAGTCAGAATTTTTCAGCGCTGAAAGTCTTGCTCTCTCTCGCCACTTCTCAGCTTACGTTGTGAAAAACGTGTTTCGATTCATTTTATTCTGCTTGTTTGTCGCATGACTGAGAACTGCGCAAATTCAGCTTAATTTACCCCAGGAATGACAACATTTTCTTCTGACTGTTCCTCAAAATCATGATGTGTCAGAAAACATGAACCAATAAGGGAGAATGGATCCAGCTCTGCTCAGTCTTGGTGTTTCTTGTATGTTTGGTCAAATGCACCGTCAACATTTCCTGCCCGTCTCTTTCTCCGTCTCCCACCCGCGCCTCCTCTCTCTCAGCCTGCAGTAAAATTGAGTCAAATCAATCAATTCAGGTTTCTTGGGCAGACCAGTGGTGTGGTAAGAAATTGACCTTTCATTTAAATGTGTGTGTGTGTGGGTTGGTGGTTGGGTTGGGGCAGAGTGTTTGTAGACAAAAACAGAGGGGAGCAGTTAGAGCTACGCTGCGCTCTGCCTCAGAGCCAATTGAACCACCCATTGTGGTGTTGCCCCTAACTATCTACTGATAATCAAAAACACACACGCATTTTATCCGTCAGCAACAGCAGATATGACAAGCGCGCGGTTTGTGGACACGGCATTAAAGATGGGCAGGGTCTATTTTTAGCGTTTATGCTAAGCAGCTTGCTGTTGCGGGTTTTTTCCCCCGTTTTTGCCCGGCTGGGTATTGAGTGTATTGAGTGAGTGAGTTAGCCCGGGTTAAGTGGCTGTGCTTAGGGGCACACCAGTGCTGCTGCGAACGCCGGCTGCTCCCGTACAGCCTTGGAATGAGCCCTGTGAAATTAGATAAAGGGCTCATGACAACACACACAAAATACACACTCTGACTGAAGGGCAGTGAGCACCGAAACGATTGTGAATGGACAGTCTGGGCAGGGAGATGTTTGATTTTATGCCATCCCTTTTTTTGTTTTTTGCTGGGTTGTCAGTTTCTTTCCATCTTCCTTCCCCTCCTTTTTTTTCTTCCTTACAGTTCAGGAAAAAAAAATAGTTGCACCCTCAAAATTCTTGTTTTTATTTATTTTATTTTTTTGTTTTTTTATCCCACCCAAGTATTTCAAAACACCAGATAATTTTAGTATCAAACAAAAATGACCTTCTGGAACACAGAAAAATCAGTTTGAGCTTTTCTCAGTTCATTTATTATGTGAAAGCATTGATTGATACTATATTGGGCCAGTTTCACTTATTGCCATACATGCAAAATCAACAAATCACTTAAAGAGAACATCTTTGTTTTTTGGATCTATTCGCCTATTCAGTGTCATCAAACATCTCAGGTTGAATCTATCAGTCTGGAAAAAAAAACCTGTTGGTGGTAGTGTGCGTCAGGTGTTGGACTACTTGCCTCTGCACTCTGTCAGATAATATTCAAGGACAATATCCAGCCATCAATTTACTTGGATTATTCAAGGGCTCAAAAATCCAAAGTACGGCAGAAAGTCCAAAAGAAAGAAAAAAGCTAAATTCCCAGTCAAAGTCCAATGTTTAGTCTCAATGAAATTCTGTGGCATGACCAAACAAGGTGAACATCGGGCGAGGTTTATATTTTTTTGTTTGTTTTTTTGTTTTCCCTTAACAAATTCAATTTTTGTTGTGATGATCTCAAACAGTTAAGTTTTTAGAAATTCGCATGCGAACAAATACTGTTGCATTGCACTGCATGATCTAGTAGATGTCAAATTCCTCTCATACACACACACACAAACTACTTTCCACACATTTCAGCAGATTTGTAATGACTATTAGGAGAGTTGGGCATAAAAGGACACTGATAAGTAACGTGGATGGAAGCAGGTATCAGTGGAGCAGACATCATGAAAGCATCACTGTGCGCCCAGTGATTCCTGGCATTCAAATGCGCTTCAGGCTAGGTCACATAAACAAAAGTCAAAAGGCCTTGTTCCAGGTGCTATAACCTGCGGGCACTGTTCTTAAAAAAACAAAACAAATCCAACGGCGTACGCATTCGCTTCTCGGGGGGTGGGGAAAATCTTCAGTGAAGATTTCCCTTCAAACGGGGCCCTCGTTATATCATGTTAATGCGGCGGATCCTCGGCTCCTGGACCCCGGCGCTCTCCGGAGGTTTCTCGCGTGGAGATTTCTTGGCCAACATCCGGCCCTTCTCCTCCTCCGCCATTGTCTGTCTGTCCTCATCCCGCTCCTCTGCACTAAAACAGCTCATAATTATTGTCTCAGCATCATTCATGTATAATTTATCAGCCGTTTAAAAGCCGAGCTGCATGCAGTTAAATCTACTGGGAGCTTCGGTCTTTCTAAATCTCTTCCCTTTCCCCTTCTCCTCTCCCCCGCCCTCCCCGCTTCATAATTTCTCCCCTCTGTCAGACTATCTTCCATGTGCAGGAGCCCTCCGTCATCTCTTTTGACTTTATGTTATTCTTTTGTTCCGCGCTGTTGTGCAAGCTGCATCCTCCTGCCTCTCTCGTTTGGTTTTTGAGCGCATCCGGTTCGCCTTCGTTTTTTTTGTTGTTGTTTTTGCCCTCCCCTCTTAATTTTCAATTTCTGACAATAAACAGAGAAGATCTCGCGGACGTTCCTCTTGTTGTCTCTCTGTCCGGATTTCTGCACACCCTTCACCCTTCACTCTTTTGCTTTCCGTCTGCCCCCCCACGTACCCTTCCAAAAGAGGAAGGAGAGGTGCACAGTAATTGGATTCCCACTAATAGCGAGGGTAATGTTGACAGTACATAAATCCTGCTGCTGAAATAGTGCCTCGTTTATCTTCTGATTTTGCCTCATTGTTTTTCGCCGCCCGTTTCCCACCCTCTTCTTCCTCCCTCTCCAGTGCCTGTACCTTCTTTTTTTTTTTTTTTTTGCTTTCGCCTCCTCTCCATCTCTCCCCAATCTCACCTTCCCCTCATGTCTCCAGGGGTCTCATCAGGTAGCCTTGATTGTATAGATGGGACAATGCGTCTCCGGCAATAATTGGCCAACACCGGTTTGCTTGCCTCCACGCAGACACTGAGGGAGAAACAGAGCGAGGAAGAACTGCGGATAAAAGTAAAACATGCACATTACTTCTGAAATGTGTTGCCACATAAGACTTATACGGGAAGCAACGAGGGCTTGACTTAACCCGGATTTTGGGGAAAATAAAAAGGATTCTAGCACCTTATGTGTTTTTTTTTTGTTGTTTTTTTTTTCTGTCTGAAACTTGAAAGTCACATCTGTTGCTTCCTGTTCCTGTGAAGCAAACATTGACTAAGTAGCAGGTGCAAATCAGCTCAGCAGTAATCAGTAAGTAAGTCTGAGCTACAATTGCAGTTCGCAACAGATTTATTTTTTTTAAAAAAGGCAATAATCTGTGCAGCGGAAAGTGACATATCCCTCTCCTTTAGAACTCAGGGTCAAGCCCCAAGAATGCTTGATCCTATTCAATAATTAACTTAATCATCTTGATAGTGACTTCTAGGGCTGAAACACTTGCAGATTTCATGCATTGTTCTATAAATATGTGTTTTCTACAGTGACATAACACTCTGACATCATCTGGTTTTTTTTAGTCCTTAAAAAGCTCTTAGTGCTGCAAAGACGATTATTTTCACAGACTAAGTGGTAGCCCACAATGCTCTAAAGAAAGGCTACTGGTTAATTATTTGCACTTAAATTGAACGGTCAAGTGCTGGAAGTTTTTTTTCCAAGGCTAATATCTTTTATTTCGTATTTGGTATTAGATAATAAAGGAAAACATTGTGCGCTTCTCTCTGTGACACGAGTAATCTTATAATTAAATTATTGTATTATAACTTAACTGTAAGGGGAAATAGCATACAGCAAAGGAATCGGTTTTTCTTCGGAGAACGTCCAGAAATAGGTGAATGCGTAAAGAGTTGCTTGAGGGAAAACCATAAAAAAGTTCCAGTTTGCCAATCACTGGGAAGTAAGCGCCGTGGTCAGGTAAGATCACAAATGGTTGTTTTTACAACAGGTGTAGTGAAAAATTAACTCTTAACGTCAACCCAGGCACACAAAGCGACAATCCTGCGAGAACATGTTAGAGGACTGATAGTACGTGAGTCTCGTGTGACTTTAATGTCTCCTGGTTGAAACTCAACCCTCAACAGAAAATCTTGTCTAAACTGTCTAGCTTCTGATTTCCAAACCCCATTCTCTCCTTGCTTCCAAATCGAATTAACAAACAAAGACAAACCCATCTCTTGTGGCCGACAAACCCCAAAATGGTGATGACTGATTGTTAACCAGGTGACATCATGGTGGCTGTGTCTGTCTTTGAAGCTAAAGAAGGTCGAATTACGCACTGCGAGCCAAAACTTTGAAGAAATGGATGTGTAAAAAGAACCCAGACATTGTTTGGGTAAACAAATTAGAGTTTTAGAAAGAAAAAGCTCCCCCATCAATTGATTGCGAATTAAGAGAGCATGTACGGCAATAAATGTAAGAGAAATGAAGATGTGTTAGGGCGGCGCAGACAAAGACGCTAATGTTTGTGTCATTCATCCTCTCTCCCGCTCTCTCCGTCCTTTCTAAATATCAAACAAGCTCATCAATTATTGAGCAAGTGTCAAGCATTTGAAATAAATGGCCCTTTCTAACAGTATTATCGAAGCCCATCTCGCCCTCCAACATCCTCCCCTTTCATGTGCTTTACTGGTCAATGTCATTGACACGGGAGTCCAGGTCAGGTCGACTAATCAATCACCTGTGTGGCATCTGGTTGGTTTGGTCTGCCCACGGGCTTCCTGTGTGTTTCTGCTCCTCTGGTCGTTGTCAAGGCAGGTCATGGAGGAAAGACTTCATTACAGGGAGGCTATTTTATGCTACAATCACAAACTTTTAATGTATTTCACTGGAATCATTATCTAATAAATATAAACGGTATGGTACAAATCACAACACATGGACATCTGCTTAAATTGACTGCTGTAAACGGAGAGTAATTAAAGAGGCAGCATGGTAGTTCTGGAGGAGCTGCAGAGTTTCACAGTTCAGATGGGATTGGTTATTAGCCTTAGCATCTACAAATATATTTTTTTGTGGATGAGTGGCAAGAACAAAGTCATAAGTCCCTAAGCATACACCCAGAGCTAAAACGAGTAAGAATGAAATGGTTGAAATCAAAACCTGTTCATGTCTTTTAAATGTCCATAACTAAATCAGATGGGTAAAATTGCAGCTATAATGAGCAACAAGAGGCTTTCTGGTGATGCTAATTCAGGTAATTTATTTTGCATGCAATCTCTGTCTATTTTCATGTGTTCTGCAAGAGGTGTTACTGACGGAGGAAATAAAAGCCACCAATCAATTAAGAGCATGTGGCAGGACTTGCTTTGACTCCGTGGTGACTGGGTACAAATCCATGCCACAAGTGTGCTTTTCAATTTATAATTGTGAAATTACAAATTGTGGGGTTAATTTGGAATGAATACCTTTGTGAGGCACATTACGGGTTAGCACTGAAAGTTAAACTCTATCAAAAAGATCAAGTCGTCCTCTTTGATTGTGCACTCCCTGTACACCCACTCCCAGCTTTCACATGTGACAAATCGGAAGAAGAAAGATGACAGAAGGCATAGGACACGGCAGCACAATAGGGTTCCTACTGTCTGTGCATTAAAGCACTTCCACATTCAAGTGTCTCCAGGCTGGTGTTGTTTGTCTCTTCTCTGAGAGGTGTGCAGTTGCTCTTAACACACCCACAGCCATTTAATTGGGCTGTCAATCAGGAGGAAGCCCACTTCCTAAACTGTCTAACACTTTCACATAATAACACTCGGCAACCATCAGGCGCTTACCTTAACCGCACATCATAATCACGTAATGCTGCGATTTTATCTGTCGCCATGTCCAAGGCCTTTGCTTAGAGGCTAAGGATGTGTTGGCAACTTGGTAAATCGAAGGTAAGTGGAGGGAAGGAGCTTGTTTTGCCTCGTGTGTCTTTTGTTCCAAAAAAACTCCACCTACATCTTTCTCCAAGTGATTCGTAGTTGGTATTTCTTATCTGCCACTCCTCCTGTCATGTGCAATTCAAGAGCAGACCCACACATCCATGTCTTTTCTTTTCCTTTAGCCCCTTCTTTACGTTGAATCAGCATGTTTCCTTACCCGTTCCTCCTTTTACATCTACAAACTCATCACCTCCTCGCCTTCTTGCCACCGTCGCCACATTCCTCACATAATCACAGGGACTTTTACCTTCCAAGCCATCCCCGTCCCCCTCTGACATGTTTTTGTCCATGTCATCTTTCTTTCCATCTTTCCATTCATGGCCCTCTTCAGTCCCTTTCCTCAGTCAACCCACCTGCGTCGTGACAAAGATGCACCGTCCCACAAAGACTGCAGGACTGTCATCGCTAATCTGTTCACCACCACACTTTAAGTACATCAAAGAAAGAGCAGGGAAAGACAAACACAGGACTGAATGTGTCACTACTTCTTATTTTTTATTTCTCTGTATTTATTTCTCTCACAAAACATCTCACAGGCCCATTGTCAGAGAGAAAGGAATTGTTGATTTGCAGGCTTGATTCTCTTGACATTATAATTGGGATAATGTGAAAAGAAATAAACAAACTCTAATGCTATTGTTTGCTTTCTAAGAAGTGTTATCTACCCTTCTTTTTTTATTTTTTTCCACGGCAACCAAATAACAATTATTGTCAGACGGCTCTGTAAACAAATTTAAAGCTGTGAATTGCTCTCAATGAACGCTTTCACGGCGCTTATTCAATTTCAACATTGTCTGGAGAAAATCGAGGATGTCATCTGCACAGTATCGTACCCAGCTGTGACCATTTCCGCCGTCCTTACTACCTTCTGCTTTCTTCGACGGCCAGAGTGCAGTTTGTGTGTGTGTTAACGTAGTGTCTGGATTTGGAAGCATTGGGACATGAGTTGGGTGCTCAATGAGGCTGTAATGGTACAAATTTGTCTTCACAGGCCGTTCTTTTGAAAGGAGAGACAATTTCCCCTCGCTAAGACGAGTTTGATTTGGTCTCCTCCCTCGTGCCGCAGAGTAAACAGACACAGCGCGCCTTCGGTTCCGATGTCCCATGGGACACAATCTGTGAGGAAAGGCGAGTAGTAGCAGTTTGATTTCAAGGAAATATGTCCGTAACCCAGCGTCTGCCTGTGCATTCTCCTTCTCCGTCGTTTTCCAAAGGAACAACTGGTGCAAGGATGAGTTTGAGCTCGTGTGGGGGAAAAAAAGGAAAGATGTGCATACATTATAGAGAGCCAAAGGAAATAATATATTGGCAAACAAAGGAAGGAAGAGGAGAAAAGTGCAAAGACACATTTGGTTGCATGGGGGGTGAGGGGTTTATGCACCATTCCATTTTTGGGATGTTAAATTCAGAGATTTATATAAACAGAATGAAGGAAAACAAGAACAGATAGTGCTGGCCGTATAGGAGTCAATCTGTTCCCCATTCTATTGTTGGTAAAAAAAAAAAAAAATAGAAATCCCTTACAATAAGAGGGCTCGGCTTTAGGCTCAGCCATCCTCTATGCTGCTGAAGCTTTCTGCTATGGATGTAACAGTTAATCCACCACCACAAGTGCTATCAAGCCCCTTCTGCTGCTTTGACTGGGGCTTTTTCATACATTCATGCACGCTCTGGGTTCCATTTCCCATTTCTGGTCTCTGTAGAGACATCCTTTGCTTGTGTGTGTGTGTGTGTCCATGGAAAGTTATTTAAAGGCATCAAAACTAAAACCCCGTACAAGGGATGGGCTGGTACAGAATGACAACCTTAAGTGAAAAATGCAATTATTATGAAACAAAAAGGGATAACATGGCCTAACTGATTTTAGTTAAAACTGATTTTTTTTTTTTGTTACAGCTGCCAAAACCTGTAACAAACTACGACGACACTGGTGTAGAAAGCTACGACTACATGGCTAATTAGTGGAGATATCTGTTAGGTAGGCAGTTTGCTGGTTAAAAGCTCACGAGGTGAGAGAATACACGATGCTGGGTTCACAAGAACAAGACGAGATTCAATTTATGCAATATTTTTGGTGAAGGCTAAAAAAAATCTCAATGTTTTGGTTTTGTGCCAAGTGAAAGATTGTCCCTGCTGGGCTGGGTGACCGCTGGATAAACAGCAATACACACGTAAACGCATACCTTAAGAAAATTTACAGAATCCAGCAACCGAATGGTCGTGTTTTCATACTGCGGAGGAAGTCAAAGTACCCAGGGAGAGAAGCCGCACATGCTCAGAGAGAACAAGATCCCAGGCTGAGATTCATCCCCAGGATCTTCTTACTGCAGAAAAAGATTTCCTAAATCTCAAAAATTGTGACGACAGTTCCAGTTTGATCACTCAAACAGGCTTTTGAGCTTGGAGACCAAACCTTCATATCCAGAGCTGAGTGCTTTAGGGCTCATGGCCTTCTCAACATTATACACAAATCATTACACAACTTGTCTACTTTGGTACCAGTGTCTACCCTGATTTGAAAACAATGACTACCCAATTTCTTTAAAAAAAAAAAAAAATGCCCTGGCACATGTAAGTATCTAGCTTCTTATTGTAAGGCCGGAATGCCGGGACAAGATGCATGAAAAAGGAAAAAAAAAATGTTTAAGTGTTATCTCACTAGAAATAATAGGGGAAGAAATTTATGTCTTCTGGACCAAAAATAAATTTAGGAGCGCTCTCTTTCAGCTTGCTAAACGCTCTCAGTTTGCGCCAACAATTCGCCAAACAGCTGGAGAAAACTCTGGACTCTGACAGTTTCTCTGGCCTCTCAATCAAAGGATATTAAACTACAGGAATGCCATGATGTAATATGTAAAAGTCGGCATACCTTGAATCTGGTAATGACCCGTGCTGATGCTTAAGAAAGAAAAAAAAAAAAAAACATTCAAAGCCCCTGCATTTTTCACTCAACAGAAACTTTTCAGAGAAGCATTTGAGTAAATGGATCATCAGTAAATGAGGCGCTGCCTGTTAAATGAAGAATCGAATAATGTGCAGTTAACGATAAACAGAACCTCATCATCAGCCTGGTCTAATGATAGCCTAATTGAATTTTTTCATGGGAAAGAATTAGAACGATCATTGTGACAGCGGCAGCCACAGGCCATGATGGAGCTCTGAACTGAACTGTTGATAAAAATAGAGAACCTCTTGGATCTGTCATTTCTCTGGACGTTTTTGGTAGACACAAAACGTTTTTCTTTGGGTTTGTATTGCTTCACTCAAACCACAGCACCAACACAGCAACACTGTATGGAGTGTTTTTATTTTATTTTATTTTTTTTCAATGTATTTATTTTCTGCTCCACTAAAGAGCTGATTAAATTGTTACACCCTCTAACAAATTTTAAACCAGACACAGATTAAATTTCCACTGCGGAGAACGTATATGAAGCTTTTTAAATGAATTGCATTTTTCCATCCTACTGCACTCATCATCGCCTCTGCGCGCTCGCCTTGCCACCGAGGACGCCTCCAGATGTGGCCCGAGCCGAGCCAAGGCAACGTCTTTCTCGGGGCAAAACGTTCCAGATGGGGTGGGGGCTTTTAGACAAGATAGATGGAAGCTGGGGGGGCCTCGAGGCAAAGAGCAGCCCTGTGACATTGAGGGGCACAAGTGGCCGCAGAGCTGACAAGATGAGAAGTGATATGCCCTCGCCATCGCTGTCAGTCATGCCACCTCATTAGAGATGGAGGAAGAGGGGAAGTGGGAGGTATGTTCATAAGAGGATGGAGGAAGAGAGAGAGAAAGGGGTGGAGGGTGGCACTTGTTTTAGCAAGAAACCTATTTTTTTATGAGGAGTACAATCGGAAGTGTCATGGAATCTCGTTCAAAGATTGTTAAATGAGCATATCCTCCATGTTTGATTCTGTAGCGTGGTGATGAAGTGTTGCAGCAGAGGAAGCCAGCTGGAAGACGAGTTTTATGTGGAAGAGATAATGTGAAGGCATGAATATTAACCCCTTGCTAAACACCCGAGCTTAGCCCGTCTGTGAAATCCCACTGTGCACAATGCTAATACATGCTGTATTCACAAGGGAGACGACGGGGGCTTGTTGCGCCGTCAGATGGGAAGAGTGCATTAAGAAGCTCTCTCATGTATTCATGCACCCATAATAGGATATATAAGACGAAAATCCCAACAGTCATTTCAGACGGAACAATGCTGCTCGATCCGGCAACGCGTCCGAGTTACACACCCCGACTCACACCCGTGCGCACGCACAGACACAACATCCTTCGCCTCAGAAGCTAAATAGTTGATTGATGGTCTAAGCTGTGAAGAAATGCTCTCCTTTATGTCTCTAAAGGTTTGTAATTGCTGCAGTGAAAGGATGCTCACTCGCCTGGAATATTGATCCTAATGGGATTACTATCCTGCACCAAAGAGAGGGTGATGGAGGGAAGGAGATGGAGGGAAAATGGGAAACAGATGAGGAGAGGTCCGGACAGAAGGGAGGCTGAATGGATGGACAGAGGGAAAAGTCTAGTTTGTCCTTGCCATTTCTCATCGATCCCCTCGCTTTCCACTGCAGTCGTTCATTAACGGCTTCCGTACGGGAACGGCGAAGCTTCTCTCTGGAAACAAGAGATGGGAGAAGTACTGGGAAGAGGTGACTTGCAGAGTATGAGTGGTGGTGGGTAGAGATGATTCTCATGGGAGAGATCATGAAGGGGCTCTCCCCCCCAGCTCCTCCGGGGAGGGCTGTTGTTGTTGTGAATGGCTGCAGTGTGGAGGCAGCTATTATCCCCGGCAACTGCAACAAAACAAGCGGTGGAGGCTGGTCAGAACAGACTGGTGGGGGGAGATAAGTTGGAAAAATTGTTTTCAAAAGAACGGACTGAGACTTATATCCGCGAGGAGCTCGAGATGTAATGCAAACACAAACCGAAATAGAATATAACCATATGCTTCTCCGTCAAGCATATTGCAGTTCTGGGAAAAGTACAGCTCAGTGCCTCTTTTGATTATTTCCATCAGAGCACTGACATCCTCCCGCTGTCCCCATCTCTCTGAATTAATCAGCGCGGCGGGCCATCGGCTTGTCCGTCATTCTGTCCATCCGTCCCCCCCTTCCCGTTTGCTCAAACCGCAGATGGGAGGGTATGGCCATCAGTGTGTGGGACCAGACTGTTCTCGGCGGCTAATTGAAATGTCACGATGAGGCAGAGTCATGGAACATGGATGCATGTGTGATTCATTCAGTAGCGTGGCGGCGAGCGATGCCTTGCAAAAGTATTCACACCCTTTGAACAAGTGTGTGGGTGTGTGTGTGTGTGGTTCAAACCAAGTAGAGAAGGAGAAGTGTGCAAGTGATGAGCAAGAACAGTCAGAAATAACATAGAGGCCTGTGGAAACTTTGGTTTAGCTGCAGAAAACCAACGCTCAGGTGGGAACATTTGTTGAGACTCAAAAAATGTTGACGTTATTGAAAAGAGGTAAACAGAAGCAATTGTTAGGGAAAAAATAACTACGTTTCTTTTCAGTTTGTCACAAGCCTTGTGCAAAAGATTTAAAGTGGAATGATTCCTCCCAGAAGGACAATGATACTAAAAGTACAATCAGAGGTACAACAGAATTGATTGATCAATCAAAATTGGTTAAGTCAGTGGTGCCCAAAGTCGGTCCTCGAGGGCCGGCATCCTGCATGTTTAGTTCTCTTCCTGGTGGTGGTAACAGCCTTTTCAGCATGTCAGTGTTCATCTTAGGCACTTCTAATGAGCCATCATTGGATCCAGGTGCATTAAACCAGGGAGAGAACTAAAACATGCAGGATGCCGGCCCTCGACATCGACACCACTGGGTTAAGTCAAAGACCAGACCTAAACCAAGAGAAGAATATTAGTCAAGATCCAAACATCTATGTTCATAGATGCTTCCATTGAATTTTGCTCAGAATTATTTGCTATCATGCAAAGAAGAACGGGCAACAATTTTAGAGGCGCAAAGTCAGAGATAAGCATGGCATTTAATAGATATGCTGTGAGCGGTTCTGCATTGATTGGAGATGAGGTGAATCTAAATGTTCGCCTCCCTTTTCAGACTTCTTTCCGTAAAAAGTCCTTCTTCCATTTTGCAATCATTTGTGTTGATCTGTCACACTGAAATACCCCCTACAGTCCTGAAGTTTGTAACATAACAAAATGTGGGAAAGGTCAAAGGATGTGAATCCTCGGTATATATACGCGTGTGTGTGTGTGTCTTTTTTAGTCTGGCCATCATGCTGATGGTCTGCCTCTGGGTTCCCTCCATGCTGCTGTGTTCGGCCTCTTAGCGGCACTCACACGAAAGTCACCTTTATGAATAATTATCAGAAAGCCATTACGTCCGTTCAGAGCCTCTTGATGTCCCTCTGCGGGAGTGTTTCTTTTCAAAGAGGAATATGTGTGCGTTCGTCTGTGAGTCACTGTTTGAAAGTTTGTTTTTTTTACCCACCTCTCCTAGTGGGGGAGATTTCAGGGAGAAATGACTTTGCTTACAGTTTGAAAGAAAAGAAAGAGGTAAGGATTATCCAGACGAAGTCGTGGTGCTTTACAGGGAGGAGGGATGGTGGAACAACAGCAGGGCTCTGCAACAAACTGCGGCTAGGACAACAGTAATCAAGCGGGGGAAAAAACGACTAAAAGAACAGAGAACATCGCCCAACCTCAGCCGGTGAAATCGTGGTGGACACAAGTTCGTGCTAGCAAAGACATCTTTCCACCTGCCCTGGGGGCGGGGGGGTGATTGTAGAAATGAGTTTTCAATACCTTCAAAGGCTTCTAATGCAGCCAGCAATTTCATTTTGACAGACTTTCAAAGGTGCATTTTTTTTTTTTTCATATTTATATATATAAAATATATTTTTTTTAGCAGCACAGAGGAAACTGAGAGCGTGTGTGTCCGTCTGGTTGCACGCATGTGGACTCAGTAGTGATCAGACTCCCACAGTGCTGTCTCAGCCTTTAAGAACTGCAGGAGACTTGTGGAGGACAAAAAGCAGCATGAAAGGAGAAAGAAAAGAGGGAGGAAGGAGGGAAGGGGCAGTGTAGGGTTCACTTTCCAGCTGTGTGTTTGCATTACTTTGTGAAACTACACTTTTTTGACAAGGAGGTCTTTGCCGCCTGATTATCGGGGGGGTGCAGGCCTGAATCCCGCTGCTTGAAAATAGCTGCTCATCATGCCAAGAGTGCAGGTGCTGAATGCAAATGACTACACATCGGCGGTGAAGTTTTAAATACACGTATAGAGGAGAGAAAAAAACAGAATAAGGTTGATGTTTGCCAGCTTTGTGTTTGAGGTAATCAGCACCAACTCCTACCGATTAACATTCCCGCGTCGGGTATTTCGTGGCATGCCACTCTGTCCCACACGACTTGAAGATTTTGTCACAATTTTCCTCGGAATTACTGCGGCGCCGTGTTTCTCATCTCCTCGTGTTATCCTAGATCGACTCCACGATTTTGAGATCAGGGCCCTGTTGGGTCCACACCATCTGCTGCAGAACTCTTTGATCGCCTCGTTGCCAAACTTAGTTTATTATGACTGTCGTCGTCGTGTCGCGGAAGGAATATCACACGCTTCCCTGATGGCGATGCGCTACAGACAGGGATCTTAGCATCCGGACTGACTTTTTGGTGCGCACTTCAAAAGCAAAGAAAACTGATGCACGCTATACAAGGCATCACCTCTAGCTTTGCTTCAGGTGTCTGATAATGACGGTGGCCTGGATGTTAGGCTGATGGCTCGGCAATAATCGCTTTTGACTTAAGTTGCCATGGGGACGTCTAGGGGGACTACCAAGGCATATAGTCTCATTTTTGGCTTTGCAACACTGGTTTTGACCCCATATGTGGGTAATTACTTTAGGCATTAAGCGCTTCATTCAAATGAGCCGGTCAGAGTTCAAAAAGATGCTGCAAGACTGTTTGAACATCTTACTTTTTTATTATTTTAAATAGATTTATGACTATATTGGAGATGCAAAGACATCCCTCATGCACAACATTGTTTTATGCGGTGCCCTTGCAGCTTTTATGTTTTGTTTATAGCCTGACACAAAGTGGTGCATAATTGTGAAGTGGAAGCAACATGATGTGTTTTTACATTTTTTTCCCCATCTACAAAAAACCGCGGTGTGCATTTGTATACAGCCCTCTGAGCTAAATCTTTGTACAACCACATTTTGATGCAGTTAGAGCTTTGCCAAACCTTGAGTGATACTTTTGCCTTTTCCTCTTCGCAAAAATCGTCATTACTGTGATTTACGGCAATGTAAATATGCTAGATCTAGCACAATAGCTACATCTGATTCTTTGTCCTGAGACAGGGTTGAGATCTGGACTTTAATTAACCCAGTCTCTAACACGTATATGCCTCCATCAAAACCATTATCCTGTAACTCTAGCTGTCTGGTTGGGTCCATTGTTCTACAGTAAGTCCAACCTTTGTCTCGAATCAGCGTTGTTTGTTTTGTTGGGGGTTTTTTCTCAGATTGCCTTGTATTTAGCTTCCATCTGCTTTCCCATCAGCTTTGCCCTGATTTCTGCCAGCCTTAAAAGCAACATGTTGCTGCCACCACTGCGTTTCACCTTGAGCTCTGATCTGATCTCCTTTTTCCACATGTTTGCTGTGTCCCTTTTATAATTTGTGGCAAACTGCGAAACAAAAAAATAGGGTTTCTTGCAACGATGGTTTTCATCTTGGCACCCTTCCATGTCAAGACATTTATAATTTCTTATTCCACTGCCAGATTATTTCACTTACAACTAGTATTTTTTCATAAATATTAAGGACTTACTGACTTAAAATAATTTCCTATATTGTGCTGAAAAAGTGCTTATATGTTAGTTTTGTCTTATTTTAAATGTACTAAGGTATTTGCACATGCTGTGAACCCCAGTGCTTTATATGGCCGATATGCAATATTTATATAGAAATATTTTATATTATTATTTCACGCTTATTGGGTAGATGGGTTCAAGATCAGTTGAGCTACAGAGCACAAGGGCCTGAAAAGGTTAAGAGCCTTGTTCAGGGGCCCGACAGTGACTGCGCAGTAGCACTCAAACCCTTGACCCGTCTGATCAGTGACCTAAAGCTTTTAGAGATGAACAACCACATTCGCATTTATTTTATATTTTTATTTTTGGCAGGAACAAATCTTTATTTAACAGAATCCAGCAGAATCATTATTCACCTCTGAAGTTTTTTTTTTTCTTTTTGCAGCTTTCTGATGTTTTTAATTCTTTTGATGTTTGAGCACAAAAAAAAAAAACTTTGGCGTACTTCCTCCCCCGTTGGAAAAATAAAAAAGAGAGAGAGACAAAAAGAAGATTGATGTTTCTTTCAACTTGTTGCTCAGATTTTGAAAAGCACTTAGAAGTGTGGATTGGCAACAAAAATCACAATGGTTTCTTAGAAGGCCTTGCACAGTTGGACACACTTCTTGTCTCGCTAAGCGTCTGACAAAAAAAAAAAAAAACGAGACAATTCGACTGCACCTCCAGGGCGACATTAAATCATGTTCAAATGCCCGCATTCTCATGTGCATGCTTCTGTTCTTACCCGCCTATAAGCTAAGTGACGAAAAAGTTCAGGTGAACTTTTCCACGTGCTCGCAGCCAACTGCATTCCCGCATTCATTCGAAGAACTGGCTATTTTTCTTAGCGCTAGTTTTCCACAGGGACTCCTCCTGCGTGGCTGCAAGTGGAAGGTGGGCACCCAAAGACACAGATTATCTGTGAGTGATGATATCTGGGCTGCAGAGTAGATTATTCCTGATTTATGGGGTCTGAGGAGCGGCCCAATTTTTAACTCGCTGATTATGGCTGCAGGGCTTCGCAGGTTGTTCTCGCATGTGTTTATGTACGTGTGAGCGTGCATATTTTCCAGGACATGGTACCCTGAGACTGATGTTCCTTGTGTGTAATAAAGAAGTGATATAATGAGATGCCCAACTTTCCCTCTTTGAATGATATTTTGCATTAAAAATGTAAATTAAAAAGCCCCCACCATCGTTCACCACATCCTGAGCCCCCTCTTCCTCGTCGCCATGTCCAAAACAATTTTCTGCATGGCTCCCTGGCGGTTGTGGGCTAGAGAGTATGTTGCATGTTCATGTCTATGCGAACGTGTACGTGTGTGTGTCCATCCTCGTCTGGGGCCTAACTGATTGTGATTGCATTTCCATCGGATTTATTTATTTATTTTATTTATTTTTTTGCTGTGCAAAAGGAGAGCAGAAACCCAGATGGAGAAATGGGATCAGATGGGGAAACTCATCTCCCCCTTTCCCAGACACATTCCCTTCCAGATTGCGTGGTCATCACTGCAGCGAGCGCGCACGCTTGTGCGGTGCGCGGCGTCCTCAACTACTCAGGGTATTACCGGTGCTAATGAGGTGTGAGAGTGGGACAGAGATGAAGCAAGTGGAAAGGAGGTGGATCAGAGGAACAGATCGAGAGAGAGAGAGGAAGAGGGCGAAACATCAATCTCATTGCGGGAAAATCAATAGGAAAAGGTAGAGTTGGACAGGAAGACGGCGAGCTGAGATTTGGTGGAGAACTGAGTGAAAGTTGGTAAAAGATGGAGAAGTGAGGAAAGCAAATAGAAGAGTTTAAAAGAAAGAGTTAGCTAATCTGAGGACTAACATTTCTAAAACCGCGTGAGTGTTTCAGTACATTTCTTATAAATAAATCACATTGGGACTCAGTCATAATGGTTTTTAAGACAACATTTCACTCAGTAGACTGGTGGTGTTGTACGAGTTAGCATGTGAAGGAGGGGAGGCTACTAAAGCTGCAGCTTCCCTTTTTATTAGCTAAATAAAGGTTATAGCAACTTAATTCAAAATAAATTTTACAAAAAAAATAAACAATAACTGCAAAGAACTTCTTTTTTCTCACAACTGAGAATGCTGACAAAATATTAATACTAGCAACGATAGGAATCAACACTTCCTGTTTCCGTGTTAGCTTCCGGAACTGCTATTATGTTAGGTGGTGCTAACATAATAAATATGGCGATTTAAAATTCCCACTAACGTCTGGTTTATAAGTAAGCCAAGAACCGATGAGATTGTACGGTTGTTGATTCATTTTGCTATTTGACGACTTTTACACAAGTGTTGTGAGTGTTCAGTAGTTTTCATTGTCAATGTGTCTGAGTTGTTAGCTTCATTTTGGCGACTCACATCCACAAGGAGAAAAATGAGTAAGAGCATATGAGTAACGGTGTTTCAACAAAATGAAGGGAATTTCATGGTGCAGAAAATGATTTTACAAAACGGTCATGCAATGAATTGAGAAGCTGACCGACTTTAAGCGCTGATGTCCAACTGAATGGTAACTCAGCAATTTAATTGTTTTCCAAGCAGTGAACAGCAGAGCTGGATTCAAGTCTCTCTCAAAGTTGATCACGCAAAGTAATGGCCACACATTTATGCCAACTCTGCCATTTCGTCTATAATGTCCCTGCAGCCTCTGGCACCACTAATGTCACCGTCTACAGACTTGTGATTAAGAATCTGTCTGAGACACCTGCTACGGAAAGCGCCTGAATATCATGGCATGCTAAATGGTAGGCTACTCATTGTTTGGCTGATGCCATGTGGAGCTTTTCTTTTCTTTTTCCAACTTTGTCCAGACCCCCTGGACAGTGGATGAGAGAACTTAAGCAGCGAAATATTGGGAAAGGTTTACATGGTGGTAGCAGGCTGGATGGCGCACCAGGCACGTTTCCGTCGTTGAACGACTGCTTCTCTTCCTATGTGAAACAGTTTCTGTTTGGTGATTTCATTAAGTTGAAGTTGTGAATGGGGTCTGACTAAGTTTGGAGTCACTTGAGTCTGCACCTTTTATAAACAGACTCGTTGATGTGGAAGTTGTTTAGTGTTTAAAAATGAAGTTAAAGGA
Organism: Brachyrhaphis roseni; assembly: GCA_903066815.1. Taxonomy (NCBI): domain Eukaryota; kingdom Metazoa; phylum Chordata; class Actinopteri; order Cyprinodontiformes; family Poeciliidae; genus Brachyrhaphis; species Brachyrhaphis roseni. Next base: position 51,800 of record CAEFZY010015687.1, read on the forward strand.
AGAACAAAATGTTACTGTTTTTATCAGTGTTTCCTATGGAGCTCTTGGTTTAAGTTACTACAGCAGAAAAGGAGACCTTGGAAGGCTTTGGTCATTTTACCTTTTGGCATGTTTGCCGTTTTGGATGTCACCAGCCCAGGTGATTTACTGAAAGAGCAAACATGCACCTGAAATGGACTGCAAAAGTTAACAGGAAGGCTGGATTTATTCCAGAAAAGTTCATTTGTTTTATATTCTTGAACTTTCAAACTCTGTAAGCATGTAGGCACAAGAAAGGTTGGCAGTCTTTTTGTGAATCTCAGAATTAAAGTAAGCATAATTATTCCCTAGGGAATTCACATGGAGACCGCGGTTCACAGTGAGCAATCTTAACTCTGCTGTAATTACTAATTAAATAAAAGATACAAAGTGTAAATTTCTTAATCATTTTGTCTTTCATTTTTAAATCAGCAGAAGAAAGCCTTACAAAAAAGCAGGGTTCAGTAATTGGCCACAAAACTCTGATCGGTGAATCACTAAAGATGTCTTGCTGCGTGCCTAACCACGTATATTTGTGCATTTAAAGGTGTTTGCGTAGATTTAGCCCTCGTCAGGGAGTCTGAACAAGCGGGATTCTTGTTCTGACACAATTAACAAGTCTTTTTTTAATGACTTGTCCACAAATCAATTTCTATTCTCTGTACGCATTTGAAAGATTTATATGTTTGTTCTTTACCCCCAAGTCATTTTTCCTCTTGACAACAATTTTCTTACACGTCTGTTAAGGGAAAAACTGCTTCAGAAGTTTTAGTACAAAATCCACAGAAGCTCTCCTTGCACACCTCCACTCTTCTTTCATTCCCTCTCCTATCCTTCCCCACCCGCCATCCATGTTTCTTTCCCTTGCCTCCTTTTTCTTCGTACGTTTCCTCCTCTCCATCTGGGGGTTCTGCTAACTTCTTTTTTTGCCTTTGTCCTCCCCGCACCTCATTTGTGTAATTGCTCTCTTCTATTTGTTCGCTCCCCTCCTCCTTCCTGTTCCCGCTCTCGGTTTCTCTTCCCTTTTTCTTTTTCTTTTTTTTTTTTGTCTGCCATAGCCGGATGCGGGCGCAGTCATTTGCCGCTCGAGTCTATAGCTGGGAGCTCTCTCGTGGAGATAGATGCCTGCCTATGAAAGACATTTGTTTCCTTTACTGTCACTGTGCAATAATCAGCCTCGCTAACGTAATCAACATATTGCCCTCGCAGTAAATACAGCTGAGCAAGTGGGTCTTGTGTGCTTTTGGTGTGGGCATGTGAGTGTAATGTGTGTGAGTATAGTGTGAGTGAATTGGTTTTTGTGGAGGGATATGTCTCTCTTTTTCTTGTTTTTTCTCCTTCCCTTGCCGCCCCCCCTCCAGCGTCTTTGTGTGTACCTGTAGATGTGGCGGCGGGGTCTCTTTTGCGCGCGCCTTCTTTTTTGGCAGCACAAACGCGGGGCTCTTATGCATGTGTACGCCATGTGACGGAGAGAGATGATTCTTGGTGAAAAAGCAGTTTGTTAGCGAATTAGAGTTAATTAGCCAACTTTCAGTTCCCAATGCTGTAATTGGGCCCATTTCTCTCTGTTTCCTCCAGCTGGCGTCTCTCATCCACTGCGGAGAAACGAGGGGAGAGAAAGAGTTAGAAAGAAGCGGGATGTGTCAGAGGAGTTGGAGGGAAAGGGACGGGGGAGGGGGGAGGCCGGGAGGTGGGTGGGAGGCTGCCTTACATGTCTGTAGGGGTCTGTGGAGTGCGAGCGAACCTACCCCCTGGGGTAAAGGAAACACTTGCGCTGCGATGAAGACAGTAAGATGTATTAACTGGTGATAATGATGATAGGGAGGCTGATGGGAAGGAAAATGGGAAGGAAAAAAAATGAAGAAGTGTGACATGAGGGTGGAGAGGAAGTGTGGGGGTGGGGGGTAAGAGTGGGGAGGGATGGTGACAGAGATATTGAAGGATGAGAGGGGAGGCAATAAAATCATAAAGCCATGACAAACTGATCCAGAAGAATGCACAGTGGAGCAGCGGTTTGGGGGGGCTGGTATGGACCAGCTGCGCTCTAGTCCAGTTATAACCCGTTTTCAGTGGAGATGCTTTAGAAACAGTGCCTAATTATGTATCAGTTCTTTGCATTTTGACAAGAAACTCCCTCTTGGATTGGAATATTACTTCCAGAGCTGCAACAATCCTTCGCTTGCTCCTGAGAATGAAGCAGCAGAGTGTAGCTACATTTGTGTCCACCATTAAAAAGTGGAAGAAAAAAAAAAAAGTTGGTCTTGTCTAACTAATCCAGCAGAAAAAGAAATCAACAACAAATAAAAGCAGTAGTACAAGCAGTTTAAACTGCATGCATAAGCAGCATTTGCAGCTGCACTTACAAACATTCAGTGTTTAATATCGTCAGCTTGCAGAGTAAATCCTGTCATAAACTCCCATTTGTAATTGTGCTGCAAAAGGCGTTTACACATGCTGACTGCTTCTGCGAGGCAATATGGGACAAACACTGTAAACTGTGAAAAGAGAGAAACTTTGTGATCCCTGACAGAGGTTCACAATGAACTAGTGGGAGACTCCAGGTTTAAAAGATCAAGTCTTTCTAAGCAATCTCTAACTCTGGAAATTTCTAATTTAGTCCACATTAGATATATAAAAATAAATGTAGTTTATTAATTGGGATTTTATTTTAAACTAGCACGTGATTGTGAGGTGAAAGAAAAAGAACGCGTTGATTTCATGAAACACTAACAAATGCAGGGTTCTTTGAAATTACGATCGTCGAGGCAAAATACTTTGCAAATCCGACTTCTGCTGCAAAGCTTTTGGCATTATGTAAGGAACAGCTTTGCATCTTTAGAGATCTTAAGAGTCAAATTAGATGGCGAAAATGCTGAACATACATTCCAAGGTCTTGCCAAAGATTCTCACTTGGATTTAAGTTTGCACTCTCACTGGACCCCTCCAAGACGTGAACATGCTTCGGTCTAAACCGTGCGGTCGTAGCCCTGGCTGGCGGCGTTTTTACAACCTCCCTTCAGAATCGTTCCGCATTTACTATATGTCACAGTGGAGCTGGTGTGCGTGGGGTTTCCCTCTATGTGCATATTGTTGCATGTTGGGGAATGATGGTAACAATGTTTTTACAAAAACGGACACGGAGAAAAGAAACAACAAAAGTTTCCGAGAAATATAAACTTATACGGATTTTTCTGTATTATGTTCCGTCTATCTTCACTTCAGTATTGTTCGGCTTCCTCAGCGTAAAGTGTCAAGAGTACCACCGGGATGTTTGGGATGATACAGTATGCTCAAGGTCATGTGAGTGTGTTGGATGTAGTGTAGCCCAACTTCTATTTGTATTAATTCTTATCAAATATTGTAAAATTGGGCTGACGTGCATTTCACTAATTACTCCTATTCACTAATCAGGTGACGTCTGGAAGCAAAAGCAAATTTTGCTGCTCAGTTTCAAAGAATAAATCATCTGGACTGGCACTGGAGCGCAGCACAAGTGTGTTTCCTAAGTGTAATGGAATTCCTTTCCCTTTTTTCGTTTCCAGTCCATCCCTTTCTCTCAGCATAAGGCCTAATAAACCCAGATATGCCAAGAGGAAAATATTTAAAGAAAACAGCACTGCAGGCTCCGGTTGAGGAGTAACGCCTCGTGTGAAAAATGTTGAGGAATGGCGGAATGGGAAAGAGGCGAGGGAGTAAGTGAAGTGAAGGAGCGATGAAAGATGAGAACAGAGCCTCTCTTGGTAATGCGCCGTGATGATCAGTAGAGTCTAATGAAGGTGCAGATGTCCCGCAGGAGTCTTGCGCACTCTTGACGACCACTGGGAATGGCAATTAATCCGCTATGTACTGAAGGAGGATGCACGTGCACACACACATTGGCTGACACACACGTTCGGAGACAACATTTACATAAAGTGTACCCCAGGCTCACTTGCCACAGCCTATATTCATACACGGAGCAAAACTATGGTGCGTTCAGCCATATTACACTTACCATCAGACTGTACAATATAATGTAAATGGCTTGCAGAGAGCAGCATTATGCCCACTTATTCTGTACCAGCATCAGATGGAATGGCTCGCTGTTCAAATGATTGTCTTCATTGTGCGTGCAACCTTCCAGAACTCTCCAAAACATGGACTTATTTCTTTTTCTTCCAATTCACACCACAAAGAATCTGGGCTGACCTATATTTTGCATAGAAGCACTGCATGTGTGTGTGCGCGTATGTATCTTTGGAAGTGGATCCCTTTGTACTGCCCATGCGGATATTATCTGATTGGTACTTTTATCCCAGCTGGTTACCTGGCTGAGGAAAACAGGAGATGGATTTGAAGTGGGGAGGGGAAACGAGCCTCAGGTGTACGGAGGGCCTGCACTGCGGATTAACGGTCGTCGCGTGTGTACGCTGCGGAACAACTGCCTTAAGAGCCGGCCGCCGAGGGGCCCTGCAGTTATGTAAAGATGAAAGGATAAACTGCTGAGACAGGAGAGTGGAGCAAAATGGACAGAGTGCGAGATGGGGGAAAAAAAGCAGATACGGCCACATTTGTGTGTCTTTACGCAGGCAAGTGTGCATGAATGAGTTCGCAAATGCGGTGTGTGTGTGCATTTGTGCTCAGCAAACGTTACAAGCCAAATACGGTTGGTTTGCCCTCTTCTGAGATAAAAGCGTGTGCCTCTGTACCACTGGGACCACAGTGTGATGGCACTACTCGACTAAAGCTGACAAATGTGGTTACTGAAAAGACACACTGTGCTGTGGTAGTGGCAAAGGAGGGACCAGCAACCTGAAGTGATGGGCAGATGACGTCAGATCTGGCCCCGACTGTTTGCACCATGTGGCCCTGAAAATAGGACCTCTTCTCCTCCGCTCCACCCTCTTGTATTTAAATAGAAATGTGTACAAAGTTTATTCCTTTTTTTTAAATTCCTGCACATCCCCTTCCTTACGTGTTGAAATTGCCTCAACCTTTGCGTGCGTGAACTGAGATCGTTCCGTCTTTGTCCTCATCCTGGGTTCTTCCTCTGTCCTGCTTCTCCCTAATCCACGCTGGAAATTATCATTTATTTTGTCTGCGCCTCATAAAAGACAGATGAAAATACCACTCCGCCTGCACCTGCATTCGCTCGGCGCACAAAAAAACCCATTAAAAAAAAGTTGCGAGTCAAGGTTGTGGATTCTGATGAGTTTCTTTTCTCCCTTTTGAGATCCCAGCTTTATGATTTCTTAAAAGAAAGAAGACCGACTTCAAAAGCATATTCGCATTTCAAGGACACGCTGTGCATTACAAAGGACGGAATAAACCGTTTTGTAACATACACACGCGTGTTATGCAAACAGAAATTCACACGGTGATGATGCAGAAGCAGACGGTAGAAGAGAAGAGGTGGTATCAGTTGTAGTTAAAGGAGTGGGGGGTGGTGGGGTCTTAGTTACCTCTAGGTTAATGATCCTCATTAATATTCGCTAATATACCCCGGGTCATGCAGTAATTAAAAATCTCATTCAACGCTTCCATCTTACATTGACTGACTTGGCTTCGTCCTACTAAGATTGCCGCTCATTATTTGTTTCCTGGATCAGCAGCTCCTGGCGAAGGCTTTGAGATCAGGCCGGGCATTTGACTGGGCCGCGCGCCGCCAGCGATGCCTTGTGTGGGGCTTTTACCTGCGCTTGGTTTGGCACAACTGTTTATGAGCTGAAAAGGTTTTGCAGGTTCCTCCCCCGGAGAGTTGCATCACGTTTGCGAGAGAGTGTTTGTGCAAAATGGGACCGCAAACAAGCACTCCAAGATACACACTTGTTCATACACCTGGAAGCACAACTGCATGTTGAGTCCATTAGCACGAGGGAGTTCCATATTCCTCAGAGTCAGCTGATGTCAGCTGATGCAAGCTGTGTTAATTGTAAGACTGTAAGACAGTTGCATATCCCCCGCAGAAAACGATAGATAGATAGATAGATAGATAGATAGATAGATAGATAGATAGATAGATAGATAGATAGATAGACAGATAGATAGATAGATAGATAGATAGATAGATAGATAGATAGATAGATAGATAGATAGATAGATAGATAGATAGATA
>CAEFZY010015690.1:0-19881 GCA_903066815.1 Brachyrhaphis roseni
ATATATATATATATATATTTTTTTTTTTTTTTTTTTTTGTTAAACATTCCAACAATTTCAATTAAATGTAAATTAAAAATTATTTTACTACATAGGCATAAAATATAAAGTTAAACCATAATTAAACATATGGCATGGGGTTGGGAATTAAAGCAAATTTGCAGAAAATTTAAATGTATTCCAATTCTTGCTTTTCAAACTAATTCAAGTTTTTCATCATTTAATCCTTCCGCCTCCATGAAAAAGCTCAAATGCCTCAATAAAACCCCCAAATTAATCTGATATCAAGACTGGCGACCTGTCCAGGGTGTACCCCGCCTCTCGCCCGGAACGCAGCTGGAGATAGGCACCAGCAACTCCCGACCCCACAAGGGATAAGGGTGCAAGAAAATGGATGGATGGATGGATAATCTGATATCAATGCCAGTAATAAATGAATAAGAGAGTGCGATTGTAAATGTAAATCTCTCAATAAATCTGTACAAGAAAGGTTTATTCAGTAGCATTTAAAGTACATTTTGAACATTTGCATGTGGACACCCTGGAATTTGAAGTGTTTATTTAAGCAAGCCCTCTCTCACACTTAATATCTAGAGATATTTGTGCATTTCATCAGGGTGTGACATTTAGCACTGCATAAGAAGGTCCCTGGAGCATCGCAGAGCAAGCTCAAACTCAAGCCATGTCTCACTGTTGCCTCCAAAACAGAAATTAGCCTTTTTCATCATTACTTTTGGACAAGGTCAACCCATTGGTAAGGTTTATTGGCCTTAAGGAGACTCACTTGGGTTCTGACAGAACAATTACTCTGTGAAATATGTGGGAGGCAGAACATTTGCTTGGTCTCTGGTGTGTAGTATCTTCAAAGATGCATTTCTATAGTCTTCATCATTGCTTGTGTCATTTCTTGGAATTTAAAGGGGAACTAGTGTTTTTCAAGTGTGAGTCATAGAAGAGGTTAGATCAGGGCATGTTTCTCACCTACCCATCTCAGTTTATCTGTATTTACCTTAGTGAAGATTTCTTTTTGATAAGATTCAGGGTAAAATGCAACACCTATGCTCAAAATCAGTTTTTGTGAAAGTACAATATAAATTAAGAAAAGCACTGTTCTTTGGTGAAATAATTATATTAAAGAGTTTTTTGACATCTTCTTATATGATTTTGTTTGAAACTATCTGCCATGACAACTTCTTCAATGCTTTTCCCCCCCCTTTTTTTTTTTAAAATAAAACATTACCCTAGAGTTGATTTTCCATAAATGAAAGAGATTAAATTTTAGTGTTACCTACTAAAACAACTCTTTGGAGTATGAATTTTATTGATAGCACTAAAATAACAGCTAATATTCCTGGAAATAAAATCCCATCTCCCCGTCTGTCCATAGTTACTCAAAGAAAAGATAAAAGAGAAATAGCACTGGAAATGCCAATGCATCTGACGCTTTACACTTCAGACCCAAAAGGATAGAAAGTCCCTCCAGCAAGTTTTGGGTCTTTCTCAGAGTCTCCTCCTAGTGGGACATTTACAGAAAACCTTCAAAGGGAAGTAACCCAGTAGGCAACCTGATCAATTGCCTGAGTCATGACAGCTGATCCCTTTCAGTGTAGAGCAGCAGGGGCTGCACTTAATGACGGAGCAGCTCTCATTACCTGTACCACATCTCTTTGTATCCATTTTCATACATGCATTTTCAACAACTAACCTTCTCATTTTCTATATCACAATCTCCTTCCTGGCTTAAGGTACTACCATCTTTGCCTTTGGGAGTGGTAAACTTTGAATTAACAACTCAAGTTATACAAGCTATTCTAGATTTTGGTAGGGTATTAGGAAAATGCATTTCGTTTTATAAAACACTTTACATAAGACATATGATGCAAACAAAACCTGAATCCCAACCTGCCTTCTTAACTTTACCCTATGACACCTGAATATCCTCACTAGCAGTTGCAGGTTTTTGGCTGATCCCCGATTACTGATTTTAAAAAAGCCTGACCTGCCGATTCCGATTTTGGTCGATACCATTTCTTTGTCCGAAATGTTGCTAAATACAACAAGAAAGTTGCTGAGTTGGCAGCAGTGGGGTGACTATTGTTAACTGCAAACATGCAGACATGATCTGGTGGGCTGATCTGTCAGTCAAACCTCTCTCAAGGGACAGCAAAAGAGGACAGTGGTTGACTTTTTACATAAATTTGGGGTACAAGATTGGATTGAAATGTAAATATTATTGGACATCAGATCTACTAATTATTGTGGAAACTATGAGTAATCAATGTAAATGTCTTAAGCAACGAATTGTGACAAAGGAATAACTTATCTTTACTCTACATCTAAAATGGCATGAGTACAGATTTATTTCCACATTGTACAACCTCTGTTAGCTGCATTTTGCAATAAATGCATCCACAACTTATTCTTGACATTGCAAACAAAATGCATTTCCAAGCTCTTTGCAAGACTTCAGACAATTATGTAGAAGTTGTATTTTATGTAAGGTGCAATTTTACCAGCTGGCAGTATAAAGCTTTTATTTTGAAGAAAAAAAAAGTTTGTCAAAATTATGTTTTCCTCAGAACTGAAGAAAGCTCAGTCAATTTCAGTTTCAGATAGAAATGCAAAATATTTTGTGACTGCAGTTTACCTAACATCACCATCTGTTAAACTGGCCTTTCTGGACCCTCAGTGTGCTCATAAGGAACATAAACAGGCTGCCATTCAAAATGAAAAAGCTTTTCTTTAAAAAAAACAAAAAAACCCCCTGATTTCTTAATGCAATTAAACCCTTCAACGTCGAATTGCAATGTCCCCACTGAAATTTAGTCACATTTAAGGTTATAATGCACATGGCGGACCAGATTGTTTTCTGATTTATGTTCTGCCTCAGAGCAGAGCACTCATTCAGCTCTGTTGATTGCACAACAATAAGGCCAATATTTTTTTTTATTTTTTTTTTTTTACAATATTTTGAATTCTTCTCCCATGTTTTGCTGCTGCTTTGCTTCCCGCTAAGCAGAAGGCGTGCTCTTTTGAAACACCACAAAGTTTCAATAACTGCTGTTATTTAAAGCAACATTTTCCTAAAGGCAACATACATTCAACAAAGCATTAACTGATCAAACAAGGTTTCGTGATGTTTGTTTTGTAGGAAAATTAACCCAAAGCAAGTTACAGACCACACACTCGTTTATCATCATCATCATTTAGTTTCCATTTTCAGCGCTGAGCTCAACACTGAACACAAAACGCAACGGACTTTCTACCCATTTCTAGTCTGTTCATTATGAGATGCGCATATCAGTAAATCTGCCTCTTACTGTATTTATCTTCAAGTGTCAGAGATGAGCATGCACGCTGTCACTCACTCCCAACATTTCTCTGTTCGTCATCCTCTGTTCTCTCTGTGTACAGCACACGAGGGCGCATTGAGTCCCCTGAGGGTTTGGATCACATATCATCATGTTCACTGAGCCTCAGCACTCCACTTCATGAAAGACTCCAGTTTTGTTCCAGCATGTCACAATCCTTGTTTACTGGGATCTGCCTTCCCTTGCAATTTCATGGAGGATTCTGCAGCCAGTCTCTGTATTGTTGGGCTGAACGTGTATCTCAGAGCTAGCATGAGCGCTGGTGTTGCACCTTTCCGCAGCTTTGTAGCATTTCAGTATGCATGTGTGATTATGCATATGAGAAGTTATCACAGCTAGAGTCGGCTTGTGTAAACAATCACACTGCTCAACATTTTTATTTGTTAGGATTTTATGTGACTGACCAACACAAGGTGTCCCATAAAATGAAAGAAAAGGACAGGTTATGATGTTGTCAATTTTTTTTATTTACTAATTAAAATCTAAAAAGTGTAGCAGAAATTTCTAACTCTCCTGCGGTCTTAATAGGTTCATTTGGACCCCACAAGCGTTTTACCCTGTGCACCGTCCGGCGTGTTCATACTGACCCTGCGTGCGCTTTTACAATTTTTTTTTTTTTTTTATTGTTTCAGTTTGTGACAGTCTGATGGAACAACCTCTTCTGTCTGATTGTAACATCTGCCGCACTCCTCCTGAGCATTGTGCTAAGACTGCAGGAGTATTAATCACCCTGCTTTACTTTTATAACCTTAAATAAAATAAAGCATTACAGATTGCATGTTTAACTACATTCTTAATAAATATTATAACTTATGGGCAAATGATACATTGTAAAACTACTCTCCGTCCAATATGACAGAGCTAAAGTTATATTGCAGGGAAGAATGGGTAAAACATTAATCTACAAACTAAAGGTATACTGTAGATTCCCAATAGAGTATCCTGATGTTATTGGCTGCAGTTGAAAAAAAAATATTAATACCACAAAGGCATTATTTGTGCTAGCATTTCCATTCCTATTCCTAGGAATTTCTTAAATGGTAAAACACACTGATGGTGGTAAGGCATATTGTAACTACAGGAGAAGACTGAACAACACCATCAGGCCCTTTCATCACTACCAAGTGAGACAAAATGAGATTGGTTTCAAACCGGCAACCCACCTGTTACAGAAAGAGTCGGGAAAATAGAAGTTTCGGATGTTTAATTCGGATTTATTAATGACCTTATTTCATAGGACAGCAAATTATATTTTAGAATACAATGAAAAACATATAGAAAGAAAAAATATGGAATATTGTAATTTGAGTTGGTTACTTCCATTGTCTTTGAAGTTAAGTCTTTGAAGTTTTGGTAAGACACAAAAAAGGAGAAACAGACTTGAAAGAGGATGAAACTGGAGAGACAGAAAAGGGAAGAATGAGAGAAAAGATTGAAAAAGACTGCAAAAGGATGAGGATGAAACAAGGTGCACTAGAGTAACAAATGCTTGCAGACAGTAGTGGTGATGGACAAATACAGTTTTAAACATGGTGCTTGAAAGCTAGAGAAAAGATATGGAGACAATAATATGATTGGAGATCCAATTAACATTTCAAAAGATACTGAAGCAGGATGTAATGTTTGCAGTGCATGAGCAGCAAACTTCCAAAGGTCTCATTTCATGATGATGTGTTATTGCACTTTTTTTTTTCGTTTTTTTAAATTACAACAAAAACCTGATCTGCTGTTCAGCTCAGCAAAAAGGGCAGAGAAGGGAGAGAATTTTTGGACAAAGTGTCATGTAGGTCTAATTAACCCTGTGTCGCTATGAATGCTACATTCCCAGACAGCACCTTCTGACTTCCTAAGTAATTACTGTACCATAGAAGTGAATAATTTGAAAAGATTTTGGGCAGTAATTAACTTTGTGTGATCAAACACTATCCAGCTCTACTTCAGGTAGTCGGCTCTAACTAACGCTGCTACCTGTGCCTGGCCATCAAACTAAGCCACCTCATATAATGAGAACATGTCTGCTTTCTGGCCTCATAATTTCCACTAAATGTTACAGGAAGCCTCAGAAAAGAGGCAGACAAAATGCTATGCAAAACCTGACTACAGGTAATTTGTTCATGTTAATTTCTTCTTAGTTGCCCAAGTGCATGGCAGAATCACAGCACAGCAGAGTGTCTGTAGGATGGTGTGCAATATGTGGGGCTAATGTTGGAATTAAAATCAGAGGATTCTCTCTAACAGGAGCTTTTTTTGGTTTTCTCAGTCAAAATTGCCAATATTTGTAGCAGAAACACTGGTTTTATGGTAAGCAATATGAGTGTGGTGATGCCTCATAGCATGAGAACTTACGAAATGTGAATGCTACCATGTTTTCTGTTTATAAAATGACTGATTAAGTAACTGTGTGTGAATACCGATAGAGATTAGCTTTTGTAATACCAATGAATCTAAAACAGGAACGATTTGGTCTAGCCGGGACTTTAAACAAATATCTCAGCCACATTGGTTAAAAAAAAAATATTGTGTGCATAGGATCGGTTTAAGAAAACTTTTCCTCCACCTGAATCTACACAAATCAGCGTTGTTTTAAACATGTCAAATGCAAATATGATTGTAGGCTTCAGGAGAAATGGGAATATGACAAAAACTGTTTTCATCATAGAAGTAGTAGTAGCGACGGAGGAGTATAAATATCCAGACACAACAGTTACACAAAATATTCATATGCACTTCTCCCTCCTTTGCTTACAAGAAGGAACAGAGTAATGTACTTATTGAGCAGTTTTGGTCCTTTGATCTTTGCAGCAAAATGCTGCAGATCTTTGAGAAATCTGTGGTGCCGAGTGCAATCTCTTCTGAAATCATCTGTAGCAACATCAGATCTAGTGACAGAAAAACACAAGCTGGTAAAGAAGGCAGGCTGTGTTCTGTTGCCTTCCCCGGTACTTCTGGAGACGACTGTCCAAAAAGGGGGTTATTCGTAAAAAAGAAGAACACTACGGACCACTCTGTGCATCCTCTTTTTGAAACAACAGTGTTTTCAGCAAGAGGCTTCTTTAGATCTGCTGTATTTCTGAGCGCTACAGGAGATCCTTCCTGCCCACAGCCATTACACCATCTACACCAACTCTTTGAAGAAACTTGTATAATATGAGTTACATTAAATTTCTCCTTGAGATTAATATAGTACTTGTGAATTCAATTGCAAATGCCATGTACAAAGTATTTTAAAGCTCTGAAAACACCAGGACTGGGTAACTGTTAGTCCTATATATGCTAAAGTTGGTATTTGACTTTTTATCTTACTATGTGTACTAAACTAAATGGACATATGACCGTTTTAATGAGTCAAACCTGAACTAAACATTCCTCATCTAAATGGGACGATTTCATTCTAAAACAAAAAAGCAACAATTCTATGAATAAATTAATGAGAATCTTTTATCATTTTACTGTTTAGATTTTGATACATAGTCCTGAACAAAAATATTGACACACTTAATGGATACTATTCTTTTTTTTTAGATCTCTATTAACCTAAAATGAGTCCTCAAGGGTCATTTTTATGTTTTACCTCAGTAGCCCATAGCAGAAACTGTTGTCACACCGAAAAGGTAAGTCAGTCATCTAGGGAAACATCCAACAAATGCAAGACATCAGTCCTTTAGGAATGGCGTTACACCATATTATATGGTAGCACAAGGATAAAACAGTATCAACTGGTTAATTGGTTGGGCTATTTTCTTAAGGAGGCTTTTTAAAAAATGCTTTATTCGGGTAATAGATGGTCCTTCAACAGCACCAGATCATTATAAATAAGATGCTTTTTATGTGTTGAGATAAAAGACATTCTTTTCAAATAGTTTTCTAGGTCCTAAACACAGCATAATTGCTTTTGCAAAATATTCGTATGCACTTATTAACCAGAATGAGTTTCAGAGAAGAAAGCCTCTCCCATAAAGAATGGATTTAATGACTTAACTACATCCTTTGTACAAGCATCTTCATATTTAAAAGAATAAACACAAACAGATGATAGATAAATGAAGGTGCTCCTCTCTTCCACTTTATTGCTAAATGCAATGCTAGACATAATTTCGGGGGGGAAAAAAGTGTGAAGTTGGTGTCAGTTTATGAGACTCAACATTTCTAAAGGAATTTGGGGGTGGTGGGGTGCAGAGAGCAAAGGAAAAGCTGACAGTTAGAAAATGGAAAGTGTAGGATTTAGAAAGACAGAGAAAAAAGATAAATACAAGGCATGTGCTGACTGAGACACAGAATGTGCTGGAGTATCCAGAAATCAGCTTTTTTTTTCTAAACCTTTCCCCACCCCTCACCCACACACACACACGCAAACACACACTCAGTTATCTTGACATGGCTGAAAAGAGGAAAGCAGGAGATTTGTTATGTAATCCTATGTCTCAGCTGCTCACTACTTTTATATTTAGCTGAGGTCTTGTCTGTAAACTCAATCAGGTGGGCTTGTGTTCCAACTCTCTGTTTTCGTCTGGTGATTTTATTGCTGGTAATAAGTTGCACCTGAAGAGCCACAGCACCATCTGTTGACTGAACAGAGAATAGCAGCAGAGACATTGGATTGTGCATCGAAACAAGATTTTCAGAAACTCTTGGATGCTGATTGGGTGTAATATTAAAAATGGACAAAAGCTTAACACTTAACCTTTATTGTAAAGCTTAATATAAATGATTTATGTTCTTCATTTCATATTTAATGCACTGAAGTGCATTCAGTTCTTCTCTAAATTCGGTTTCTAATCTGAGAATCTATTACCAATGTCTCATTTGCTGTGTCATTGCTGCCAGAGTCTATCCCTCTAATCTCCATCTTTCTATCATTTATCTCCCTATCTCATCTTCAGCTCCCTGTGGGCACTGACAGCATGAAGCTCTTATCAGGGGACTGAACAGACAGTCTGTGAGGATAAGCCGGCTATTTCAGAAACATGTTGATGAATTACTTTCAGTCAACTCGTGAGAATCAGCCATTGGATATCATACAGTGAGTGGTTGAAAACAAGTGCTCTAAATAAAAACAAGTTACAAATTTTGAATTGCTTCTGTGTCACATTAGTTGTTTTTTAACTTTTTGCCCTAAACCTACAGCTATATGTTTATACCATGAAACTGCTGCTGCAATAGTAGGTTTATCAGACACATATTCTATTGTTTCCAAATCCTAATCATGGGTCCTTCCTTGTGTACAGTGCTTACCACCTCCTCGATTTATTCTATTTTTTCATTTTAATCTTTCAGATCAAATAAATGTCAAGATATTGTGAGTAAATACAAAAAGGAGTTTTCACATCATTATTTTTTTGATATCAGAATCAGTTTCAGAGAAGAAAAGCCTTCCCATAAAGAATGGAGTTTATGGGAGAGACAAAGTAACATATTAGTTTGTAGGTTCGTACTTTAAAGTACCTTTATATAAAAAGGAATTGATTTTATGCAGTAATATTTTTTGGATGCAGCAAAATATAGTGTTTGAAGGTGGTAGGTGACAGACATTCAAAACGGGACGCTATGAAGAGCATAAAGTTAATTTAAAAACAATGAACTAAATTAATTTAGCAATTAATCAAATTCATGAATAGCCATCTCCCATATCNGCTTAGCATGGTGGCTCTGTGGATAAAATGCCTAGCCTAATAAGAGCTGCAAATTAACAGTGCAAGTGAGACTTTTTGTGCAGAAAAATAAGCTACATAATAAATTGGATGTTCTGTCAGCTATTTCTGAAAATGGCATTTTCTAAGCAATAAGCCTCACTCCACCAACTTTATCTTTTGAATTTCCCTGGGTTAGAGAGAAATCTGCAATACTAAAACTTACAATAAAATAAACTTCTGCTCTCAATTCAAGGACTGTTTTTCAATTAGAGATTGCAGTCCTTTCTGAAAGTTTGTGATGCGTTCATTGTGAAACATTTCGCAAGAAAGAACTACACATTTAAAAGTAACCAAAAGAATATAGGTCTGACTATAAGAAAAAACAGTTGCTAATTATATTTAGATAATATTTTTTTTCTTGGAACAAATGCTTTGAGCCAAATGTAAACAATAAATAAAAGAAAAAAAACATTTGTTCCAAAAGATTCTTTTTGACATTTGAAGAAAATTACAAAATATTAAAAGCTGTGTGTTTTGGAAGGGGGAAATGAAGTTCTATTCCCCCTTACCAAAGGAAATATTTTTTTATTTCTTCATTTCACGAGGATGAGACTTAAATTACACACTTTTTCTCTAGTTTTAGGACTAAAAACACCATACAAGTCTGTCCTTATTCTTTCCGTTCTCATATAAAGGTCTGTGCAATATCATTTCAGGTCATTTAGGTGGTTACTCAACTCATTTAGCCCATGAATGGCCCCACTTCTTTAGATTTTCTGCCTTGTTACACTCTTGTTCCACCATCCACAGTCTCCATTTTCGTACAGAAAAACTGTGAAAGCTTTTGGGGGGTTTTCTGCTCGTCACTGCAGAGGTTGTGGATAAGGTTGTTTTGTGCCACAAATCAGATTTCAATGACTGAAATTAGCATGTCAAGGTTTCTCCTCCTTGCCTGCTACCTAGTCCAACCTGAACATCTTCTATCTTTGTACTGGGTCTATGTTTAAAAGGCTTCCTATTATCTTTTCTTGTTGACCCAAGCCAAGTCCCAGAAGCAAAGGCATGACTGCCATGAACTTCCCAGCTAGATAACACCATTGTCTGGAACAAGAAGGGTAACATGGTTTCCCTATAGGCTAGCCTACCTTTGTGGTGAGCCATCATCAAGATTGTCAGTTGCTCAATGTCCATTTGATAATTGGTCAACAGTGCATTCAAATCTGAATAGTAAATGAAAGAATGAGGTCTGAGAAACAAGAAGCTGAAATGAACTTTGTCTTCACTACACGTACTTAACTGTGGTTTTCTGGGCCCACTGCCATGCCTGTTCTAGGCATTTTATTAATCTCACACACTTCAGTGTGTGACAAGCTTTGGCAGCACTTGGTGGCATGGTGTGAAGGAAATGCAATCACAGAATTAGTTGTGCTGGAACAGAAACACATCAAAAATTTGCAGGACAGTGGGCTTTGAGAACCATGTTGCGCTTTTATTTGAGTAATATAGGAGAAAGAAAACTTGCTCAACGCTGTTGAAACTCAGCAACGCCACAGTGTCCAATACTTTAAAAACCACCAGCCACACAGAATAAGATTAAAACACCAAAAGGGCATCAAGAGAATAAAAGTCTCTTAAATATAAAGTAAAGTCTAGCATTAAAAGAGTGAGATTCTGCCATCCTCCCTTGGGTGTTCATCAGCACCCAAGGGAGGATGGCAATCCAGCTCAGTTTAGTCTGCCTCTGACATCTCTCCTAAACTTATCTCCATCCTGTCTTTGTCGCCAGCCTGGACGAATCCACACCGTCCAGCATACGTGCATAGCACCTGTTGAGTACTGTGCTTCAGCTTGTTGGAGCATTTCTGTGGCTACGCAAGAGGCCTCACTATTTGCAGTCTTCCCAGGGTCACCTCTTCCTTATCTCCAAAATGCTAGTTCCTCGGCCTCTCTCTGCTACTAATAATTGCTGTACCCTTCCCGTTCCTGCGGTTTGTCTCAATCTGCCGACCAGCTTGTCCCCGGCTGCTGGGCTTGCCGGTTTTTTCCCGTCTGATGGCCCCGACTGCTGGCCCCAGCTTCTGGCTCCAGCTGCTGGAACCGGCCTGCAGCCTTTGCAGCCCCTGCTGCCCTCCTTGTGCTCCGAACATTGGACCTGGCCAGCAGCCTCTTTTGGCTGATAGAGATCAGCCCTGCTGCTCACTCCTGTCAGCATGTCAACCTGCCCTTTTTATTTCCGGTTTCTCCTGCTTGCCACTACAGCTGATGGAAAACACCGGTGCAGTCAGTAAGTGGAAGCCTCAGGCTTGGGCGGTGCAAGGGAAACAGCTTAAACCTCAACAACATGCATAAAAACAGAACAACATAACCATCCAACACAGCAAATATAAATAAACCCAATGTGGGAAAAAAAAAAAAACCTGAAACATTCAAGTACCACAAAAGATCATATTTCCACAAGAGAACTACAGCTGTGTAAGATAGCTTGGCTCAACCTTAGAGGAGCTTTGTCATGTAGAGGGAGCTAAGACTGGAGTCACTGCTTCACCGCATCAAAAGGTACCTATTGAATCCAGAAGCTTGAGCCCCTTGTGTACCTTCCTTTTGGTTTGCAGGGTTCATCCAATTAAAGACCCAGAACTGATGCAAACTCTAGGTTTGTTCTGAAGTCTTTCTCCTTGTATATAGGTTGGAGAGACCTCTTCTAGTCATACCAACCTCTCCAAGTATTTCAGCATTTACACATTGGGGTTACAAATTTTGTCCCAGAATATGTAGATATGTGGTGTGGAAAGGTGGAATGTAACTCACAATACTCCGACTGCAAGAGGACTATTCTTTCCAGGGAGTCACACCCGATCCAAAAGACTCCTGTTGGAATTGGGATGCTAGTCTCAGTCCTAGACCCACTACCTCGATGACGCAATCTCTAAAAAGAATAAAACAATACGTGAATAAATAGAGAGCTTTGTTTATGCAGCATTTTCTTGTCATTATTGTGTTTTGCATCACAACTTTCCATAATATCACACACATTTTAACTTACTAATTCACATCGTCAGACATGAGGCAACAGGATCACACCCGCCATTGCAACAATTGATTAGAGTGCAACGGTGCAGAAACAGACATGCTTAAGAGCTGAATACGGACCAATAATTGGCAACAAGTGTCAGTGGAATTATTCTATCAAGGGCTGCATTGGATTTCTGCCTTTTCCCCAGAAAGGCAGGGGATTTCAAACTGTGTCAAATATTGAGGCTGACACAGATGCTCTTATTGTCTCTGCCACTTATTAGAAGCCCCCCTGTTCCCATTTTTTGGATGTAAGCAATCATGTCCTCTTCAAGCTGAGGAGGCCATATGTCAAAGCCGAGATGCAGGATAGGAGAAACAGGATTATCAGAATCTGTTCAGTTTGTTTCTTTTGTGTTGACAAAGAAAAGTTTTGATACTGAATGATTCTCAAAATAATTGTTCTTATTGGGATTGTGTGTGATATGCTGTTCTAAAGACCGGAACTTGATCTCACTGGAATAATAACGTCCACAACCTATACAAAGAAAATGACAAGAACTATGACGCATATTACAATGTTTTCTTTTCTTGCCATTATTTATTAGTGTATTTATGGATGGTGCTGTCTAACCTATTAAGTTATTGTTGATTTTGAATGATTATTTCGACACTTCTCCATTTTGACAGAACCTAAGCCACAATCTGGATTATGATGCATTTGCTCTGAAACACATAAACACACACACAGACGCACAGGTATAGTTATGTTGTGTGCATTACAGCTTGTGTTTTGTGGAACACATTCAACAGCTTTGAACCGTTGGATAAAAATGTTGGTAACACCTCTTACTTTTTTTGTCATACCACTGCAATTGGAAAGGGTTTTCCAAACATTTTCTAAATACAACTGGATTTATGCTGTACTATGTGGTGACATATTGTAATGTACCAGTAATGCCAGCAGAAAGTAAAGGGAAACTCTGTGGTGCGTCTGCTAAATTGAAAAATGTCAGTTGTCACCTTCAGTTTCAGTGTGATGAGACAGATTGTTTGACTTCAGCAGTGGATGGTTTTATCTGAAGCACTGACACTTCTGAATGAACCAAACAAACAGAATTGCTGGATGAGCTGCTTTGATCATTGGCTGTAGATCAGATGCCGCCAAAGAGTGTTGCCTCACAGGCCTGAATCATCAGATAAAGTGTGTCCTATGATAAAATAAAAAAAAAAAGAAGCCATAAATTAATGATATCTGCAAGGTTTTGGGAAAGTCATCAGGGAAGTTGGAGATTCTTCATCAAGCATTACAAAATAGCCAAGCAGAATTGGTCTGGCTTAATAAGTGATTAGGGTCAGATCCCATCACAACCAAAATAGACAGTACAAAGAAATGCACCTACCGATCCATACACAAGATGTAACAATAAAAACAGTATCATGCTTAAGCTCATCATTCAAAGTGACGCAAAGCATTATACGCTGTGAATGGTGCTCAAGTTTGGGGACACAACTCTAAATAGTTTATCCAACACAGATAACCGAGTGAGAAAAAAAAGAAAATCAGTGAGGGGTTCAGTCTGCAACTTGATTGCAGTGCATATCTGTCAGTCTCTCATAGAAAGCCCCCAGCATGGTAGCCATGGCTACAAGATGACAAAGTACAAGGCAATGCAACAATCTGATGGTGTGCATGAGACTCAGAGGGAAGCGTGACTTCAGACTTTAGTGCCTCAGAGTGAATATTTACCAGTGATTCATACACAACCCCAACAACATTTTGGATTATGTGTGAATGATTTCTTCTAACTGGACCCACTAATGCATCATAAAATTGTTTTTAAATTGCGTGCAGTTTGCAAGAAGGTTAGTTTTTGTGGAGGGTTTTATCAAAAACCCTTTAATCTGCTTCCTTTGATTTTGGTTAGATAACGTAAACTGCCACATGTGTTTGCTCACACACATTAAGACTAAAACTGATTGTAGAGGTGCAGAAACTGTATGTACATATTGGTAAAATCTAGGACTGGTTTAAGGAAACAACTTGATCACCAGAGCAGAAACATAAAAGTGCAAAGTGTGGTTGTAGTTTTCATGTATCCAGACACGGTCCTGGAAAATTGTTCTTGAAAGGGGCACCGATACAGGGAAATTATTGGGCATATATAGCAGGATCATTGTGAGAATATTTCCCTGATGCACAGACCATTGTGGGGCACATCCCTAATTTCTTAGGGATAAAGAAAATGGTCAGGAAAAAGTTATCATGACTACCTTCACACTGAATGAGGTTTTAAAAGTTGATATCTAGTCACGTTCTAAAATATTTTGTTTGACATGGAAAGTTAAGAGTCATCTTAAACCTGTGTGAAGGAGGCCCATGTTGCAGTTGTGTAGTTGACATTTGAATACTCACATAAAATAGAAAAAAATCCACATTTTAAGGTGAAGTTAAAAGATACTCATGCTGTAAAATTAGAGGAAATTAATCCAAAAAATTGTGTTCGTCTGGTAAGGGACCATTATTTAGCCATTATGGCCAAGTTAAGACACCTAGTGTTTCATTTCTCCTGGTATGTTTTTGTTAGGTTAAAGCAAATGTGGCTTTGCAAAGAACGACTAAAACTTTGTTAGACGTCCAACTAGTTTTTATATATTCTATTAAAAACCATATCTAAAATCTGGCCATGAAATTACGCATAAAATGAGGACAATGATGCCTCAGTAACATTATGTTCAAATGCACTCTCACGTATCTAATCTAGTCACCTCAGTGAGTGTGGGTTTCTGTGAGAAATTGTGCATTTGTCTGCACTGCCCAAAGCCACTAATAATCTTTCCTGTCCCAAATGTCATATGATCCCGAGACTCCAACGTGAAAGGCCAACACCTTCCTTTCGTCCTTTTCTCAGAGGAATGCACACACGCCATCAGTAGCGCATAAATATAACTTCTCTGTGCCTGTTAGAAGACCAAGATTTGGCATATGAAAATAAAAAAGATTTTCAAAAAGCTTGCTATTGTTTATCATATGATATTTAATTAACATAAAATGAGCTCCTGTTTTATGTAGAGTAGAAAATGCTGTTTTTGTTGTTATGAAATGCCACTTGCATGAATTTGAAAATGGGGAATCTTTGTGGTGAATATAAATAGTGTGTAATGCTAAAAAAGAAAATTGACATTGCATATTGTAAATTATCTTTTGCAATGGAAAGAAGGATGCAGTAAAGTCTGAATGATGATTGTGTGAATGACTGAAATATATACTCACATACACACCTAATGGCTGTGATGAATAAATAACACATACCACGTATCATATTGGAAGCACTTTGCTGCCATCTAGTGGTAGGAGTAATGCCAACTTTAGCTAATTTGTGTCTGGATTTCTAAAATGTATATTTGCTGCAGTCAAACTAATAATAATAATCAAATTAATTTAGAATCTGTTTGAAGGAAAAATAACTAAGATATGTTTTGTTGTAAAGCCTTGTTGCTGAAATGTGCAACACCAGTAAACTTGACTTGACTGATTTGATTTGACATGAATAACAACTGGTTGATGGTAAGGTTCAGGTTAATATATTTCTAGGGCATACACATCCTTGCAAAGAGAGAAGGAACTGGTCTCTCATCTTTGGTTTAATCTGAATAAACCCTTTTGATTTGTCTCAAAAACGATTTCTTATCTCATCAACTTAACAGAATTAATCCCTAATGTCTGCACATGCTGTAAATCCCCAACTAAAATACCAAACAGATTATGTGTTTGTCACATTTTATGCCATTCAATCATTTTTCAAATCACATACACTGGGAGACAGGGGATTACATAAAGGTTTGATGATTCATCCACTGCATTCTACATGAATCAGTCTCAGGGGTGCAAAAGTGTAACGACGGATACAAATCAGCGTTCAGACAACATGCTGTGTGTGGTCAAGACCCAGACTAACAGCAAGCAATTACAGCAATGATCAGCTGATGACAGGTTGACGGTCACTCATCGTGATTACGGTTTGCCCTCAGTATAACAAGTATAATGTACAGGTCTTTAATATTTATTATCCATAACCCACAGAGTAATAGAGACTCCTGTGTTTTCTGTGAAATGATATGGAAGCGACTAAAATAATTTATAGCTTAACACTATATTACCAACACGTCGGTTGGATTTAGGCTCGCAACAATGAAATAAATGAGGTCAACACACCTAATCATGCTGAGTATCACACAAATCTCCTGTTACAAGAAGCCCCTGAAACACAAATGGATTTTTTATTATTATTTCAGTTATACAATGTCATTTGATTAAAAAAAACCAGCTTTATTGGAATAAAATGTGGCAGTTATCTTTAATAATTTAGGGGAACACATAACTTTCTCTGGGAGGGTTTTTATTTATCCGAAAGTTCTGTTTTGTGCAGTATATAAGGCACTTCTAACAAGTTCAACAACAAAAGTGTGGGGGGTAAACTGGAGGATGGAGACGATGCTCTCAGCATGATTATCCCTTGTACTTAATTATCACGCAGCTGGTGCAAACACTTAACCACAGTGGGGAAAGTGTTGATTTAATTCCAGGGAAATCAGCATCAACACTCATAATATGTTCCCGACAAGCCATTGCTGAGAAGGATGAAAGCGCCATGTGCCATTTCAAGCTCAACTTTCTTCTTTTTCAGGTGAGTGCTCATCATGAGGATTTCTCTTTCCTAATTTGCATCTTTTGCTCTCATAAAACCAAGCAGTAAGAGGGGTTACGTGAGCCACGCTCTCACTGCAGTTTGGTTCTTTACATCTGTGGGGAAGGCTTAGCAAACAATGATATACTGCTATATGTCATAATATTTATATAATTGGTAGGCTTTTCAGAGTGCAGAAGTGGTAAAACATTGTAATCAATTGTAACACAATTGTAATCTTTGCATGCCCTGACAGGAATTTGAATTTTTAGAAAAATATTTGGGAAAAGGTTACCATGCACATGGACATCTTTTTCATGTATATTTTAGCCAATTAAAGTCTTTAATTGCTACAAAAAATATATGTTGAATTGTTTCACCTGCAAAGTTAGCTGAAACAGCAGAATAACCCAATATGATGAATCACATAGCAACAATCCCAATAACTTTGCATAAAATTGTACATACTGAAATTGCTAAATAACCTTGAAAGGTCTGAAGGTTTTTTTTTATCAGACCTTCGGTTTCATAAAAAAAAGTCTCCAAAAAGTTTCAGTGAACAACTGTCAATATAAGGTCAAACTAGAACGAATCAAAAATCAAGAAACACAGAGAAAGAGCTCAGATGACAGAAGAATTTAGTACAAGAAGGTTTTATTCTGCCAACATGACCACTGAGGTCCCTGAGAGAAACTTTCAGTCTGGAACTGAGTATCAGACTGACATCTGCATCTTTTATCTGGAACAAATGATTGTGACCTTTTGTAAAATGATTTCATATTCATGAGCAAATTATAAAGGCCACCTTTCAAACACTAGTCACCCAAAACATCTATTTCATGCCTATTTCAGGTTGGTCAGTTATTGTCTTATAAGGTCATAACTTTGTAAACTTTCACCTCCTTCAATGATTATGTAGACTCCTATAATTGATTGTTTCGATCCATTTCCTTCTGAATTGTGGTAGATTTTACCTTTACTTTGGAGTAAATAATCGATGCAGTTTTGCTGCAATCTAGCCAAATATTGGAGACTTTGGTGTGGTTTCATTTCTGTGTCAAGGACACCTTAGCATGAAAAACCGATGTATGCCTGATCTAATCTTCTGTTTCACTCTCTCATTCTCCTTGCACTTTTTTCTGTTTAGAATTTAAAATTTGATCTCATGACGTTTGTCAAGGCTTTCCATATCTGCAGCAGTTTGTCAAAACAAAATGATTTGGTAATATGCAGACAGACTGAAAAGTAATACAAGAAAATGCCAGTTTCTCATCACTTTCTGATAATCTGCAAAGCAGCATTGGATGCTTCACTGAGGAATGAAGGTCATCAACACTTAAAACCCACTCAGGTAAACACAATTCTCCGAACGCCTAAATGAGAGTGAGTGTGCATCTGTCAGTGGAGGAGTGGGATGGGGGTGGTTGGATGAGAGGACAAGGACATTCGAGATCTGTCAAAACTCAAGTGAATGTACATGGATTCAAATCAGAGTTATATTCATGTTTGTGTAGGTGTCATGTTGTAGGAGTCAGCCATCATCAGCGCTTAGTAGTAACCATAAAGTTTCATTTAAATGAGCTCCTTTTTCTGCATGTATATTGGCCAGGCCCTACAAGAAGTGTGGAGAAACTCATTGATTATAGCTCACCCATAATGACATACCACAAGAATAGATTTCATCTCGTCTTCCAGACGTAGTGAAGTGCAATTTCTTTGCTGTCAGATCTTAGCTTGATAAAAATGTTCAGGAAGTTTTAGAATTTGAAGAGGTAAAACTCTGAAGTCAAAGCAGGAAAAAAGCTCATTAAACAGGGAAGGAAACAGTCTGGTACCAATTAAAGTGGCAAAAGGCAACAAATTTGCAGGGGGAAAAAAATGTATCTTTATAAAGACTTTTTTAAAAAAAAAATCAACAAAAAAAACGTTTTGGGAAAATTAACAAAGTAAATGTTTTGGTAGCTGTGCAGTTGTGACAGTTTGTCTATGTATTCAAATTACATGTTCTGCAACTTCTACATTTTATTTAAGGGTAGCAAAATAAATGTTTAAATACTTTAATGAACCACTGCATATGGATAAAGATGCTAAAACGAAGCAACATGTATGAAGTGAAAGAATCAGAAACAGTTTGTTGATTTCTGTTTTTCTCCGTCTCATCACTCATCTGTTATTCTGTGTTCTAAAAACAAGCACTGAACCTTTACTACAGTTTAATGAGGAAGCACAAAGTGAATATCTACATAAATCTATGTAATGATGACAAGGATTTGTAGTCTCAACGCAATTGATGCAGCCTGATCTAGTAGAGGACATGTAGTCCCTGTTTTTTATTTATTATTTAAAATTGAGTTTCGAAAATCATTTGCAACCTATCACTGAAGAATCCCTTAAAGTTAATACTGTCCAGCAGCCACCCATAGAGATTCAAGTTCAGCCAGAAACGATCTGTATCTGCTGTCCGTGTAGGGTGACGTGTTTTAGTAATCAATGTCAGGCTCTGAGAGGAAGCTGCTTTGCCGTATACCGATTTCCTCAGGCCTCAGCGCAGAGACTTCGGTTATCGGAGAGGAGTACAAACAGTACAGCCAAAGCAAAAGGAGATAAATCAGCAAAGATGTGGAGTAGTGATTGAGGGAAGTTGGAGAGAGCCTGCAGACACTGAGAAGGAAAGACGCTACAAAAGTGAGAGATGGAAGCAAGCATAGAAATATGGAGAAGCAAGTAAACAGTGAGACTGGCAAAACTCTTCCAAACTCAATCATATTCTCTGCATTTATTCTGTGGCTTCACCTGGAGCTCAAGTTTGTGTTGCAAACAAGAAAAAAAAAGTCTCAAGAAATCTCAACCAATAAACTTTTTAACTTACTTTGTTATTTTAACGTCAGACAAATTAATTAAATGTTAAACACAAATCTATTCTAAAATGCTGTACAGGCAGTAACATTGTTAAAGTTGATAAATCCAATATTTCTGATGCTTAGGGAAATCTAACGGCCCCCAGAAGACGAGTGCAGAAATATGAGCAGGTTTAGTGGAGTAAATTACCTGATAGATGTGTCTGCAGAAATGCTATAAATTCTTTGGACTGCCACTGCAAATCCAAAAACAGATGCATTAAAAATAAAAACTACAGGAGCTGGTATTTACAGTGAAAGAATATTTTCAGGATGAGCTTCA